>JAHBCN010016207.1:0-19896 GCA_019359885.1 Listronotus oregonensis
CTCCTGTGAGCTGCAGAATGAGCGAAGCGAGCGAAACTTTCACGTCGTTAAAACTATTCAACTTAATAGGGTTTTTCAGTAAAGTACAAATCTATTTTGGTTAAAATAGTACAGTAATAATTATCTTAGGATCGCCCTAACTTACCTTGTTACTTCCTGATTGAACGGCTTCACCGCGAATGAAAACTGAAGTCGCTCATTTTCATGATTATTTATAATTCGTTTAATAAGCAAAAACAATTAGTTACACATTACCACTGTTATCATTTATACTCATTACATAAAGTGCCTTTTTTAGCTAGAGGGCAATTAAGGCAATAAGCAAGATATTAAACACATATTTCCCGGACTTCACTTACACAATTTATTACGGAAAAACTGATAACGGGACACGCATTACTAATAATATTAACGTTTATCTTTTCATTTCACATTTAGTTCTCGAAAAAAAAAAAAATAGAAATTTTTTTATGTTCGTTTTATAAAGTTATGGAAAATTTATTATTATTATTTTTAATTCTTGAAATAGCAAAACTGGAGTTACACGCTCAGCATATATTCATATGTTTTACATTGATAATAGTTATTTTCTAATAAGTGCGCAAAGTGATACTTTTCGCACGCCAAAGCGATTAGACGAACGACGCGAAGCGGGAGTTCTGATAAGCAGGGTGCAGAAAAGTCACTTTGCGCAAGTATTAGGAACAATACTTTTCTACTTGAGAATACGTTTTCTACGAGCGTTTTATTAAAAGAATATGATTATTAGAAATATACGAATATTTCAGTAAAAATTAAAAATCTAAAGCAAATAATAAAATTTTTATTTTAACTAATTATACAAAAAAAAAACTATTATTAATTAACATTATTAACAATATTAATGTTAAAGCAATTAGTTGCACGTTGAAGGTTTATGGCGATTTCAAATGATTTCTCAGGAACGTCGATGATGGTTCGCTGCTCGATGTTAAGACGAAATCTTGTGTTTTAGCTGATTGAACAGCGTCTGTGGAACAAAACATTTCATCTGGCTTCTTGAGAGTTTTTTGGCTTGTTGCAGTTTTTTTTATTTAACCCCTTTTGTAGCCTGCTGATTCTTCAATGTATCCCTCGGCTACCGTTGTCGATTTCCAACCGCCTAACCGCTTATCTATGAGTCCTTTTCTGGAATTTGCAGTAACGTTGCAGAAGACCGCCGAAAGCTATTAGCCGGTATATAGCTCTGGATTCGGCAACTTTAAAAATGCTGCTATCTCAGAGGCATCTTCTTAAAATGTATTGATCACAACGCATTGTTGTGTGCAAATTCCCCTTTTGAAATATACGAAAAACCGTTGATGTGTTGTCGGTGGCCGTAATGCTGTATACTTCGATATAAGAACAAATACTTTCCGTCGTTGACCTCTTCAGACAGGACGAAAAGTACGTGAGGTATAGTTTTTTTTTTGCGTCTGGAATCTTCACAATAATTAGGTTGCCTTTGTCCTCGATGTCGGATGTTTTTTGCAGTTCTTCTCGTCTGCAGGCTTAGCAAGTCCGAAAATGGTCGCAATTTTTTATCAAAAAAGATATATTTCATTAGGTGCTTCATTAATAAATGTAGAGATTTCTTCTTTTGAAAAAATCCTTGAGCTTTGGCCGAAACCACCACATTTTGTTTCTTAATAAATGCTGCTAACTTATCTTTAAAAACACTTTTCAGCATGGAGTATTTCGACCATAAAGTATTTGGATTAAATTTTTTGCTTAATTTGAGAAAATGGGCTAAAAAGTACCTCCTCTTTTAATGTTCTAACGCCTTTTTCTATACACCATGTTTCAAAATGAGTTATACTGTTTCTCGTACTTTCTTTTTGATTTTGCCGGCAGGAGCTCTAAGTTAGCCAAATTTGCGGCTTTTAAAACATCGTCTGGCAATTATTCCTCCATTCTTAGAAACTTATTTTAAACTTTTTACCGAATTTTCTGATGTTTCCGTGACATTAGAAAATGTTTGTACTTGATTGCTGTAGCAACAAGAAAAATTCTTTGATTTTTTATTGTTTAGCATGGTGTCTATGAAGTACATGGAAAAATATTAAAATGATAATAAAGAAAATTAATATGGGATATTTACTAAGCGCCAAATGCATCTAAAAATTCAATAAAGCACAATAAAAGAATTTGTAGAACCCTTTTTTTTAATATTATTTCATCCAGTTATTAATACATTAAAAAATCGTCTATAAATACGGCAAATATGCAGAACGAAAATGCGTGAGCATAGAGTTTTCGTGCGCAAAGTTAAACTTTGCGCACTCATTTGCGTGCGCAAAGTAAGTACTTTGCGCAAGCCAGTAGAAAAACATTTTTTTTCTATGACCGTGTATACCGGGCGGTGCGTCGCCGAGCGGAAAATAGGAAATCCATGTTAGTGTGGTTTCCTGTACATTTTACAGGAAAAATGTAAGATTTTTGAAAAGACCAATCAAACGACTCTTGAATGATTAAATTATATGTATTTGCAAAATAACCAAATTTTCGGTTCAGGTAAAACCAAACAGACACCAGCCACCAGCCAACAATTTGTTATAAGGCTTTGTCAAATCTGACGTACAGCCGAATACAAGGAATATTTTTTCGTTTCATTAATTTCACAACCATTACATTTAAAGTAAAAGACAGGTTAACATTATTTTTTTATCAAATATTTTTATTTAATGTAACAATTAAGGTTAACTAATATCAATTATTACTATCGATCATTAAAAAAATAATTTTATCATACTAGAATTTAATTAAACCAATAGCAGTATCAGACATATTTCATTTATTTTTCCATCAAGCCTATCTGGTCCATTTCAACCATTAAACGTATTGTAAGTAAATTCAGGTCCAATCCATTGCAATAAATAATTAAGAAGATCGAAAATAGATGCGAAAAGAGAAACTGAACTCTTAATATTTTACTAGGTTTGAAAAAATAAAAATGAAATAAAATACAATAACTTTTTTAATAATTAAAAAGAATTACATATAAACATTAATTAATCAAATGTTCAAACAACCCCCCATTAACAGCTAAACAATATTCCAACCGATCCTAAAATTAATTTCTAACGTTGCTAAGTTGAAATTGCATTCTAACGAAATAGCGTTTTGTATCTGATTAATATTCTAAAATTTTAGACTTTTATAAATGACACCTTTTAAGTGACCCCACAGAAAGGAGTCATTCGGTAAAAGATCAGGTGACCTGGCTGGCCAAAGTATCCGGTACCGTGGACCAATAATATTGCCGTTAAAAGCATTTTCCAGGTACTCTCTAACCATACGGGCATTATGGGCGGGGCAACCATCCATTTGGTACCAGATCATTTAATCTTCCCGAATAACTTTTTTCCAAGGTGGGTCCAATTTGATTTTGAAATAAGTCCAAATAGGTTTCTGCTGTCAGGTTACAGTCTATAAAAATGGGTCCAATGATATAGTGTCCGATAGTTCCCATGAATACATTTGTTTTTTGGGAATATTGTGATGCAGTATGAACAAAGCGATGTTCATTCTCTTGGCTCCAGTACCGGCAATTCTGAACATTTGGTTCATTGTTGAGGGTAAATGTACGGTAAAACAAATATTTATTAAAAAATTCCTATCGTTATTTGCTCTTTCCATCATTTCAAAACAAAATGTCATTCTTCTTTCTTCATCTTCTTCCTGTAGCTCTTGATGTTTTTTAAATTTATACAAACAATATTTGTGTTTTTTCAAAGTGCGCAATACCGTTGTATGATGTTTATTTACCTCTTCCCCAAAGAACCCTCGTACTAACTATTTTTTTTTTCCCACCTCAGAGAATATTAAAATCTCTGTTCTCTCTTTCTTCGGCTCTATTTTCGATATCCTGAGTTGAACATTTACAATTATTTATTACAGTACCTTTGGACTCGAACTTACTGACAATACGTTTAATACTTGAAATCGACGGAATGGGCTTGGTGGAAAAATATACTGAAAACATTTCAGATATTGCTCTAAAACTGTTTCCCACATAATGCCACTTAATTATGGATACTTTTTTGTCGATTGAATAATTCAAATTTTTTTTCTAATACCGACTGTCACTGATTTATTGACACTTTTCTTTATGTCAGGGATAATATTCATTTTACTGGTGCCTGTTTGGTTTTACTTTTACCGAAAACTTGGTAATTTTGCAATTACATTTAATTGAATAATTCAAAATTGGCTTATTAAAATGTTTTAAAACTTGGCACGAGGGCTTGTCAGATTGGTCTCTTCAAAAAGTTATTTTTGCTGTAAAATGTACAGGGGAGCCAATAATTGACCCCCTTAAAATTTACATGGGATTTCCTATGTTCCGCTCGGCGACGCACCCTCCAGTATTTGTCTATTTTCGTGCACGTACTTTAGTTCGGAAAGTGTCACTTTGCCGCACTACTGCGGGAAAGTATAATTATCTATATTTAGACCTAGTACTGTATTAGTCCTTTGGCTAGATCCCTTTGAGCATGCCACCAGAAGTCCATGGATTTTTGCAACGGTATCCTAAATCTTTTGGGTCGCTGATCACGAAATAAATGGACTCCAATTTTGTAAATAGCTACCAATAAAATAATTGTTACATTTAATATCAAGCACACCATGCTTTTTACTATACTTAATTGATTATTTTATTGTTTTTCGTTCGGTTTGCTATTTTTTTTTAGTTTTTGAAACTATAATTTATTATATTACCTTTTTTACAGGGAAATCCAAGCGGCTTCCGGGGAGTGGATGAACGAGTTTGTACGAAGACCGAGCCGAAGACGAGATGCTCGAGTTTATGTGCCTGCTGCAGACATCATCAAAAGGACGATTCGAAGGTCCTGGACTATATCAAGTGAGTCAGTTTAAATAATAAATAATTTCTGGGCATAAGACTTCAATTTTGAAATCTATTTACTTCTTTATTTAAATGGATAAGATATGGTATTTGGTTTTGGGGAAATTCTTATAAGTATCTAATATATTTAGTTGTTTTATTGCATAGTTTAGTCGAAAAGTGTGTTTCCTGCAAAACATAGTTAGAAGGCTTCGAAAAATATAGGGCCCGGGATTAGGCGGGGTCAAAAAAAAATCAATTTTTTTTCCCGGAAATGAAAATCTAAGAAAGGCGTGTATTTTTATAATTATAATTTTAATTTCACGCTGAAAATGGGCCTTAGCACGACATTTTTGGTTGCGCACTCGGCGTTAAAACCTACATAATTTTTAGGTATTAAATATTATTTGAAATTTTTTTAAAAATTATGGTGTATCAGTCTACTTGGTCATTTTTAAAAAACCTTTTTTTTTTCTTTTTTCTATTTTTCGGAAGTTTATGCATTTAACAACATTCTCTGAAAATTCTAGAATGATCCGCGTATTCTAAATGAACATTTCTGCCTCTTAAGTTTTAATATCGCGACGCGACAAAGCGGGCATAGCTTTAGAAAACCTCCAATCATTCGATGCTTCTAAAGAAGGCAGAATAAAGCTTAGAGAAGATAAATGTTATTAAAGTCAAATCCTCGAAGAAGCAGAACGAATTTTGTATGGTGCAGGCATTGACAATTAGATATTGATAAGATTTCTTTTTCAGTTTTTTGATAAAAAAAGACTTTAAACGCGTTTATCTCGAAACTATGTTTTTCGACCCTACGTTGTCCGATTCTTAGAGACAACTGAACCGATTCTCATGAAATTTTAACTAGATCATCCTCAGATGTATGAGTTTGATTCGACCTACAATCATCTCAAAATTTTAGGTTTTTACTGATATTTTTAAAGCAAGCTTATTTTTTTTCAAAATAGTCCGCCATTTTGTTTATTATAAGTAAAATTTAATAATTGTAGTTCGGATTAAACCCACTGTTAAACCTAATCTAACGATACTAAAGTTTAAATTTTTAGATGATTCGTCTACTTTTTAAAGCGTTACCATTACCTATAATAATTATTACGTATACAAAATGTTTAAAATTATAAAAAAAATACAATTTTTTCTGGTAGTTTAAGAGTATGTTTATCAAGCCTAATATCTTTTTTTATTAATAATTTTGATAGAAGCTTGACGAAAAATAGTAAAAATAGCGTTTTTTAGAGCACAACTAACCACAACTAACCACAACTAACAAAATTGTTTCGAACTTTCGTCTTCATTGAGCATTAAAAAAAATGTTTAAATAATTGTTGTATAATTTTTTTGCATGGTAGACCCCTTGTTATATACATACCTAACAAGATCACGCCATAAAAGTTAAAGAAATTTTAATGCTTTGTTTATAATAACTTTATAACTTTGACAACATTACTCTGATTTTTTATTTTTTGTCAAAGATATAAAATTTTTATAAACAAAGGATTAAATTTTTAAAAATTTTATGGTGTTATCTTGTTAAGTATGTATACAGGGTGTACGGAAATGACGGTGAAAAATTTTAAGGTAGATATGATTCTACATAAAAAGATATAAAAAAGTACATATTAACATAGGTCCGGAAATGCTTCCAGAGGGAGCCACTGACTCTTGAAGAATGTGTCATACAAGTGGTTTTTATTTAATTTATTAGGATCTACTTACAATACAGGATTTAACTTCTACGTATAAGTTAAAGTGATTGGAGGTCACTTTTTGAAAATATCATGTGACCCATATTGCA
This sequence comes from Listronotus oregonensis, assembly GCA_019359885.1. Taxonomy (NCBI): domain Eukaryota; kingdom Metazoa; phylum Arthropoda; class Insecta; order Coleoptera; family Curculionidae; genus Listronotus; species Listronotus oregonensis. The sequence continues at coordinate 6,687 of JAHBCN010016207.1, forward strand.
ACCAGTGGCGTGAGAACAAAGGGTTGCTTAGTTATTTGGGGTCATATTTTTTTTCGCCGAGTGTATTTTTGCTATTTTTTTAAATAAATTATGTTTCTTTGAACATTTTTATACAAAAAAGGTTCCTTTGGTATATAGTCGTATAGTCGACGGTTTTCGAGATAAACGGATTAAAAGGACGACTGCAGTGCGTAAATACAGTAAACAGGCTATGTAATCAAAATAAAAAGATGTAGTAGGTAACAGTAAATTCGTTTTTTTTTAGCAATGGGTGTAAAAGAATAACTACATTTTAAAATATTATTTAAGCATCTTCTTATTTTTATTACTTGTTTATTACCTGATTACTGTATTTACGCACTGCAGTCGTCCTTTTAATCCGTTTATCTCGAAAACCGTCGACTATACGACTTTATACCAGGGAACCCTTTTTACGTAAAAATGTTTAAAGAAACATAATTTATTTAAAAGATAGCGAAAATACACTGGGCAAAAAAAATATGACCCTAAACAATTAACCGAAAAAAAATATGACCCTTAATACCTAACCACCCCTTTGTTCCCACGCCACTGGTTGCAATATGATATATGATATGATATCCTGATATTACCAAAAAGTGACCTTTAATCACTCTAACTTATACGTAGAAGTTAATTCCTGTATTGTAAGTAGATCGTAATAAATTAAATTAAAACCACTTTTATGTGGGCCTGTAGCTCTCTCTGGAAGCAATTTCGGACCTATGTTAATATAAACTTTTTTTCATATTTTTTTATGTAGAATCATACCTTAAAATTTTTCATCGTTATTTTCGGACACCCTGTATAAGAAGGGCTTCACGAAGCGAAAAATTTATACAACTGTTTAAGCATTTTTTAAATGTAGAATAAGGACGAAAGTTCAAAACAATTTTGGTGATTGTCAATTGTCTAACTAAAAATGTCGCGTGGAACAGCGTTAAAATAAAATTATAAATAATGGAGATAGAACTCCGGGAGTTGGGACTTTTTTATTCGAAATTTCCTTTCTTCAAAGATCTTTTTGGCAATTTCCGATATCTCTTATGGTTTTTAAGTTATCATTAAAAATCGAAATGACTTTGTTTTTCATTTTTTGTCAATAACAATTGCAATTTTTGGTGGCAGAAAAAATCCTTAAAACGCCTTTCTCAGATTTGCATTCGGCGTCGAATGAGCTATCGCTCATGTTTTTCGAAGCCTTCTAACCATTTTTAACAAGAAACACATTTCTTGACTAGACTATACAAAAGAGAGCAGTTCGAAATATTTGTAAAGCTTAGTCCAAAGACTCTCACTCGACAAAATGTCACAAATGTCACAGTCTGACGGAATATATCTTGTATATTATAGTATAGTCACTGAAGGTAAAAATAGGCTAAAAACCTCCGAATTAAGCTTATTTTACCCTGAACTTTAAAAATGTGCTCAACTTACGCTTTTTGTATTTAAGTCGTGAAATCAACCCCTTTTGCAAAAAATTGAAAGGAATGCAAAGTAAAGCATTCAACCAGTAAAAATTTTATTTAGTTAAATAGAATATAGATTGTGTAACGTTTGAAAGCATCATTTTAAATTTCCATCAATTTTTTAACCCTTAGAGACCATCCCTTGAATCAAAAAATCTTGAAAAAATTATTTTCTGTCTTCCTGAAATATTAAATTGCGTATTAATATTACACTAAAAATTTGTTTACGCAGCTTCAATAGTTTCATTTGTGCACTAAAATCGTTTTTACTGAATACAAAAAAAATATTTTTTTTTTAATTATTTCAACATTTCAATCTTTAAACACCTGGAATCATAAAAAAATATTTTTAAGCAGCTTTAACTATTTTATTAATGCATTTATGATTAAAAATCTTATTGCCTGATTATAAAAAAAAATTGTAAAATTTTGATTCTTAAAAACTACCTTTTATCATAAAATTAATAAAAAAAATATTTTTTCGCAGCTTTTTTTTTACAATATATGATTGAACAAAAGTTTTAATTATTTTTATTAAATGTAATGATATACAAATTATTGATGCCTAATTATTAAAAATTTCAAAATTACTTTTTATTAGAGCTTTTATCAGAATCAACCCCTTCTTCAGGGTCAATGGGAGGACAATTCTAACATTTGTCACCGTTGCATGTTCCGCATTACTCCAATCATTAAAGCAAAATAAAAGGTCATTTTTGTAATTAATGTTAACAGATATCTGAGTGCTCTACGACTTCCGGAATAACCGGAAGATTACTAAAATCAAAAATCCAACCAATTTTTTTTCAGGTAATTTTTTTAAACAATAATTTAAAAAAAGGCCTTTTTTGTTTTTTTTTTAATTATAACATAAAGTACTGGCTATATCACTTCACTTCTAAAAGACCGTTTGTAGAGAATTTAAAAACCTACAAAATGGTTTTTAAAAAATCCCGATTCGACCATTTTTCACCGAGAAAAGCAGAAAAAACCCTTAAAACAGACCTTTTTTTTAAATTCGTATCTCCGTTAATTTTCAATATTAAGGGCTAATTTTTTGAGAAATGATACTCAATAACATATTTTTTGAGCTGCCGAAAGATGAAAATTGTCGCATTAATAGTTTTTATTAAATTGCACTATAAACAAATTAGGCCCTTATCTTGCAAGTGCCGTGAATATTAGACAAATGGTCCTATTTAAATTTTTAAAATGGCTTTCTAAAGTTAAGACTAAAAGCTAAAAATTGTATATCTCACATTTTTATAAAAGTTTGGGGAACATTGGTAAAAATGCTTGTAAACCTAGCGCGTCTAGCGAAAATTCCGTTAAGCGCCCAATGCATGCAGCCCGTTTCTCGCTTCTCCTATGCTGCTGGGTGCTCCCTCCACGTCTCGGTCGCGAATTTTCGCTCGATGCGCTAGGTTCACAAAAATTTTAAACAATGTTCTCCAAACTTAACTATTAATTAACAATTATTACAAAAAAAAATCTAATGATTGGACTACATGTTGCACTAAATAGTACAATTTTTCGGCAACCGCAAGAGGCACCGCATCCTTTTTTGCAGTATATATCATTTTAAGTAGTTCAACTGGTGCAGGTGGATTTGCATTTTTAATTATCTGTAAGGATCCTTCAATATTAAACTATCTCCAATCAACTAAACAAATACTTCTCTTACCCTCTTAATATATTTATCTAGTGCACCAACTGTTGGAACAAAAAAATGCGATTGGTTTTTTTAACGATAGCTCTGTTAATTTTTATGTTATCGTGTCCATCCAGAAACCATTTTAAAGACAATTTTAAGGGCTATAAAATCATTGACATCTTTGCTTTTTAAAACCCTTTATTTCAAAACGTTAAAAGGTTGAAGAGCTCGGGTCAGATGATCCTTAAAATAAAATTTGTGTCGGTTATTTTTTATCCTACAGAAATAAGGAAAAAACAACATGTTTGTTAAAAAAACAACCTAAATTTTTGTTCTCCATCATTGTTTTCATAAATCTAGTAGTTTACGGCCGAGTGATGATCGCGTTGTTAAATTTAGCAATGGACTTGGCAGTTTAGAATGTTTAACAAAACGTCATTGTCAGTGTTATTCAATGATTTTAGTAGGCAACCTGTCAAAATCTGACATTTTGTTAAACTTTCTAAACCGTTGTTAACTTAGCAATTGTTAAAAGTTAACAACGGTTTAGGATGTTTAACAAAATGTCAGATTTTGACAGGTTGCCTACTAAAATCATTGAATAACACTGACAATGACGTTTTGTTAAACATTCTAAACTGCTAAGTCCATTGCTAAATTTAACAACGCGATCATCACTCGGCCGCATGAGTTATTATAAAAATAAGATACATACATTCATTAAAGAAAAATTTGAAAAATTATTTTTTTGAACAATCGTACTTTCTTAAAAAAAGTATTCTAACTTACTCATAAGTCAAACTTTTTAAGCTTATTACTTTTACTAAAATAAAGTAAACTCTTTAGGAAATTCAACAAATTTGGTGAAAGTGGCGTAGGTTTTATTTTTCTCTTTTTCTTTAATAATTCGAGATCCCCGCCTTATTTTCATCATAACTCGCTTAGTTTTAATGCAATCAACTTAATCTGGAGCTCACTTGAAAGTTCTTTGCATGTAAGGTAAAAAGTGTTGATAGATATTTTTTGAGAAATGTATCGGTTTTCCGTTATTTAACCTCGAATACTTGCGTTTGAGTACTCACAAAAAAATGATACCTTTAGGTAACTATAGATTAAACCTAAAATGTTTTTTTTAAATTATCCTTTTTATTTTTTATTACCTTTCTTTTTGGTAAAACAATTTTTGGGAGAAACGTGTAGTTTTGGAGTTATCTGTAAAAAACAGTTCTAAAACATGCATTTTTTAATGAAATATCAAAATGTTAAATAGTTAATAACTCGAAACATACTCAGTTATCAAAAACACTTTATGGAACAGAAGTTGCTTAAAATAAGTCCCTTTATTAGGGAGATTCCACATAAAGACGTCGTCAACTATTTTAAATCAATAGGTTGGACGACGCAGTGAATCTCCCGCCTGTACAAGAGGAAGCACAAAGGACCTACTGAGGACAGGGGGAGTGGTATATTACCACCCTCTGAACATTCAGATCAGAAGTCCCTTTATCGATTTTCAGGGTTATTTTTAATGAAATAATTTTAGCCTCCGAGAAGGGGTGGCATCCACATCCAGAATAAAAGCGCAAGTCGCCACTATGTCACTTTTGTTACTTGAGACACCCTCTAACTACTCACCTATTTTCACGCAAATCGTTGAAGGTTCAAAGAATTCGGAGGTGAAATCCTTTAGTGACTGGGCTATTAAATACTTACTGTCCAAGGAAGTTTAAAGGTGTATGGAAGCCCAATACTGTAGAACAAAATTGTCCAGGCGTGCAGGGCAGCGGGAATAGGGGGGTTGGCCCCGCGGAATTTGCGCAATGAATAGTAGGACAGGGCCGGATTTCCATAATTCTTTGTTAGTATCTATAAAATTGACATCATCAAATGTCAAATTCCAACATTCAGTTTTTTATTTTAATTTTTTGCACAAAATTGTTGGTTATTAAAGGATACTACTATAGAATATTTAAAATTATTGTGTAATATTAGATTTTATATCATCTGGTATAATATGGAAAGAATAGATGGCGCCACTTTACTGCCTTCTATTTAAATGGTCGATATTTTTGGTGTATTTTTTGAAAAATCTTTGTAAATAAATAAAAACACGATTTTTTAAAATATATTTTAAACATTGTATGATAGTATTATGGACTTATCACCAATTTTGTGATAAAAGAAGGGCAAGATAGTGTAAATGAGTTTAATCTAATCCTAAGATTCTGGTTGTACATTAAAAAGTGAAAATTTTTATTACTGCTTTTTAGGCATATACTTTTCACTAATAACAAACATTCATGAGACAGAATAACAGTGGTTAAAAATGTTTAGTAACCTTTGGTACCTGAGTATCCATTGTAACAGTATCCGTTAAATATTATGTGTGTACAGTATGTCGAGCTTAAAAAGTTGATAATGCAAAATTAAGAAACCAAAATCTATTTTTTTTTAAACAAATGGTATTGTCTCGAAAGTTGCCTCCTCTCCGATTTTGATCAAATTTGGTATACAGGGTTTTTGCTGATTACAAATCTGAAAAAATATCTTTTCGGCAACGTTTCGTTTCGAGACTTTATCATCAAAGTTGAAATTAAACTAACCTCATTTTCACTATATTCTCCCTTCTTTTTGTACACAATTCTTGATTTTTACACTAAAGTGGCACACGATATTTTATAAACACCTTTTAAAACCTTGTAGTTTTATTTATTTGACATCTTTTTTTCCATTAAATTGCGAACTTTTAAGTTCAAAGGCAGCAGCCATATTTGCTTAAAAAATAAAAGTATAAAAAAGCTGTAAAATAAACCTAAAAAAGTTTTTAAAAGGTGTTTGTGAAATATTGTGTGCCAATTTAGTGTAAAAATCAAGAATTTTGTGCAAAAAGAAGAAGGAATAGTGTAAATAAGGTTAGTTTGATTTTCGATTTTGATGATGAATATCTCGAAAACGAAACATTGCCGAATTTTTTTTTAGATTTGTAATCAGCGCCCCAAAAAACCGTACCAAAATTGTACATCCTTTCATTCAATTAGAGGGACCTATATATATTAAAATTTGCCTGGTCTGCCCAGTAATCAATAATTTTGATCCTTTAAGAGTGTACTAAATTATTAAATGAAATAAAAGTACCTAAATGTAAACCTTATTTCTTTTTAATAATCCACAAAAATACACAAACATTGTGGAAATCATCTAAAAGATAGTTAAGTTGCCTTACTTTTCTCACTAATATTTCCTATAAAATTTTTATTTTCTATTATTCATAATTGATATATTATTATTTATTCGGTTACCTAACGTTACGTCTTATAAGAAGCACCTAATTTAAATATAAGAAATACTTACCTAAAGTAAAAAATGCCGGGTATGTTACCCGTGGATTTGCAAGACAAAACCATACAACCTCTAGTCATTTTGTTACGATATTATAAGTAACAAACATTAAACACAAAATTATAGTCACAATTTAATAAACACTGATCACTAAAATAAGAAGGTTTTTATTAATCCAAAAAACGGTACTCTGGCTCTCATAAAATTATAATGTGTTGGCTAACTTCACACTGATTTATCAGTGTGTAAGTAGACAACATATTAAATTATTTCGTGGAATTTTGTTATTGCGCAGAATCGGCGGGGCCAACTCTGACAGTTATTTTCATACTGGGCTGGACATTTTTTGATTGAATGGGCCATAGCATTGGGCTTCCATACACCTTTAAACTTCCTTGTTACTGTCAAGTTTCTTTTTATAGTCCAGTCCTGAAAGTACCCAAAGCTGTAAATAAATCTGTACAGTTTTGATTTGTGGCGCGATTCTTAGGTCTTCGCGGATGCTTTCAAGCGAGAAATAGTTTATCAGGATTCCGACGTTGGAACTCGCTGAATATGCCCCCCCCCCAAAGTTCCAAAAATAAGTTTTCCGCGAATATCTGCCAAAATATGTGAATTAGGGAATTTTTGTTTAAACAAATCATATCATCTCGAAATCTAGAAAAATGGTCTTTACCATTTTTTTCGCAACACCAATGTTTTTCGCAAAAACAGCCTTTAAAAAGTCCATAACATTCCACACTGGATAGATGTGGTAGTTTCTTACCGCGAGTCACTAGTGTGATTTTCCTGATTTTTGAAAAATATTGAAAAATTGGAAAATTATTGGACTTTATTTAAAAGAAAAAAGTACAACTAGACACTCTAAACTTTCAAATGATGTACATTGAAAAGCATTTTCTAGAATTCCGGAAACGGCTTAAAAATGCAGATGGGCCAAACATTTTTTTATCAAAACGCAACAAAGATGACAAAGGAAATTTTCTGGAATCATTAAACACTCGCTAAGGTCTCATTATAAAAAAAATGTTAATAACAAACCATTTTTTTTTAATATCAATAAATTAATGAAAAACTTTCAAAATATTGTGAAAAAAAACTTTGACCGCTTTTTTTAATATTCTAGAAAAATCAGAATGGACCCAAACTCATATGCAATAATAGGTAAGGATTTTCCCATTCCGATAAACTTTGAATGATTAAAAAATATACATTATTGCCCGAGTAATGCAACAATTCGTCCGCCCGCTTATAAGTGAATCCCATGAAGATAGCGGCATTCCAGCGGTAGAGCAGCAGTTGAAATGACGGGACTTTTGGGTCCCGTTATCTCGAAAACTATAGAATTACGCCACAAGGGAAAACTATACAGATTTATTTACAGCTTTGTTTCTTCATTTACGGGACTATTAAGAATATGCGTTAAAAAACATCTTAAAGTATATATTATAGTTTAAAAAATTTTTGCAATGTTTAAATTTTTATCTGGAAAACCTTGAATAGCACATGAACTGTTTGTATCATCAAAGCAACGCTTCGCTTTCGTGTATTTGCATATTCATTGCGTGTGCAAAGCATGCTTTCCACATGCTTTGATTAATATTCAACTGCAAGCGACACGTTTCACATGGAATGTGGTCCCTTATTTTCCAGATTGCTGAAATGATATACATGTTATTAGCATTGTTACATGTAATATGAACCATCAAATACATTACTGGAAGCAATGAAAAGCGCGTCGATATCTAATAAGTGACGTGTTATCCCCTGAAATTCAGCCTTTCATAAATAAATGGAACGAACGTTTATTCTGGATGACCTACATCCCTATACACATGTTTCCTTTAATATTTAATTATTAACAAGTAATTCTAAATACAATGTGCCAATTAAGAAGAATTTAATACAAATAATTTGAAAAATAAAATAGGTGAACAATTTTAATTTGGCACAAATGTTATAGAGGGTTTCCCTAATTGACTACCCATTTTAATTGCTTAGTAAAATTGTTAAAAATTAATTAAAATAACATTTTATTTTTACTCCTTGGGCTTTACTATAGCATACGACTTATCAACTTCAATGCGGTTTTCAAGATTTGACAAGAAATGATTCATGACACTATAAAGGAAAACCTGATCTATTTACTGGACCTCTTCAGGAATTCGGATTTTTATATCTTGAATGTTTTCTGGACGAGTTGCACAAAGTCTGATGCAGTTAAGTCCGGGGACCTTAAAAGCCAATTTAGATCCCCAAATAGTAAAATGAGTCGGCCATTAAACATTTCTCACAGAACTCTTTTAGATTTTAAGCAGTATGTACTGTCGCTTTATCTCATTCTATTAAGTTACTCTTTATGTTTTTACGCAAGGAACTCGATTTTGAACTGAATAATCCATGAGAATTAAAACTAAACATTAAATTTTGTGTTCAAACCTATTGATGCTTTATTAGAAAAATGAAATTTTACGAAAATCAATTTTTCCTAGTTTTGTGACAGATGCCTACTCGATTAGAAATATGTTGATTCAAGTTCCAAAGGCTATAGAAGATAATATTATAAAAAAACGTTCTGCCTTATCTCATATAGAATTTATTTCAATATCAAAATAGGTAGTCTATTATGGGAAATCCTGTACAAGTAATGAAACTGGATCCATAATACTTTAGAAAAAGACTGAATAAAAACAGGAGTCGAGTAAAACAATCCGTAATTTGATTGAATGCTTATTATGCATTCCTTTTGTGGTAAAGAATGGGCCTTTTAAGGGTATGCTTAGCGCAAGCGCGTCCGCTATGTAAAAAAGGCTAAGCTAAAAGTTTCGGGTACTTTTTATAAATATGACTGGGCAACAAGCATTGTCACCTTTAATATCAGTGAAATTAAATGAAAAATTAATTGATGGTGCTACATTAGTGCATCCTGGCCAGGCCTCGAATTGTTCTTCGATTAAAAAGATAGAAAAGATCACAGTACTCTATCTATCTCTCTTTTGCATGCGTCAGTAAAGAGAGACAGATAGGGTAGCACGATTTTCTTTCTCTTTCTAACCGTCGGACGTTTTCTCGTACAGGCAACCGTATGTCATCCGTGCTCTATCTATAATACCTTTATGGTTCAGTTACGACGATGGTTGAAGTGCCATGGTTGTCCTCAAGAAAGAAAAAAATTGTTAGAATACCTCCTGTATATTCAAAACCCGCAGACGATATCAATATATGTCAAGGTAAACAAAAAGGGTTCTACAAAATTTTCTGATATAAGCAATCTAATTGGTCGTAGCAGAATGACGTCAGATTGGTTACGTTTTTTATTGTTTTTGTTTTTTCTTTTAAATTAAAAAAAAATGGTCACATTCTCTCGTCTTTGATGTAATATATTATTACATGTATTATTAAATAATGTACATCTACGAAGGTCACAGCGAAGATTTCTGCAAACTAATATACTCAAGACACCTATGATACGAAGTAGGCTAAAAACAAAATCAACATTCTTTTAAATCTTGACACAAGCAATTCCAAGTCGATGCATTTCATCGTTAATTTTTCGTAAATTTTTAGAATCTGCCTTAAAATGTAAAGGGTTTTCCAATAAGAATAATATGATTTTGTAATGATGTGATAACCAGGGTCATAAAGTTATACCTGTCACTAGTTGTCATTTATGTTCAGTAAACTCTTACAATTTATTTGGCTAAATATTCGTTCCAAGAACGTCTGTTGTCTATTGTCCAAAAATTTTACGAAAATGGTCGTTCTTTTGTGAACACTTTTCGCGCACTTCGTGGAAACTTTGGTCTAAATAATCGCCCTTCTGTGCTTGCCATTCGTCGCATCGTTAAGAAATTTGAAAGTAATTTTACTCTTTACGTTGTAAAAACTCCAGTAAGACGCCGAAATGCCAGAACTGTTGAGAATGTTGCTGCTGTAAGAGATAGTGTTACAAAAGATCCATATTTATCAATTCCTTGTAGTGCTCAGGAGTTAGGACTTAAAAAAAGAATAACTTGGCGAATTTTGCGAAAATATTTAAATTTACACCGGTATAAGATTGTTTTGACCCAAGAACTTAAGCCACTGGACCATCGTCGACGCCGCGAATTTTCTGCTTGGAGTTTAGAACGACTTCACAACGGGATCACAATTTTGCCGAAAAAATTATCTTTTCAGACGAAGCTTATTTTTGGAAATAAGCAAAATTGCCGTTTCGGGTATGAAAACAATCCACAACAGATTCACGAGAATCCTTTGCATCCCCCAAAGGTAACTGTATGTGGTGGTATTGTTGGACCTTTTTTTCCAAAATGAGGTTGAAGATTCCGTTACAGTAAATGGTGAACGATACTGACAGATGTTGACAAATTTTTTATGGCCATATTTGGATGCGCTTGATTTAGAAAATTGTTGTTCCAGCAAGACGGCGCTAGTCACACTGCTCATGAAACTGTCGCCATACTGCAAGAAAAGGATAATTTCAAGAAATGCAGCTGTTGCCTGGACAACAAGAAGCTGTGATTTGATTTCTTTAGATTACTTTTTGTGGAGTTAAGGTTTATGTAAACAGGCCACAAACCCTTGATGCTTTGAGATTGAACATTAAACGCTGCATTCGTGAGATAACGCCAATTTATTGCACAAAGTCTTCGAAAATTGAATTCGTCGAATTCACTCGTGTACACCAAGCCAAGGTGGACATTTAAACGACGTGCTATTCAAAACATAAATGTTATCGATTGTACTTAAAGATAATATAAAGAGTGTGGTTATATCTGAAATAATTTCCATTTTATTTAATTTTAAAATCATATCGTTTTTACTGGAAAACCCTTTTTCTTAAACGTAAAAATTTTCTGTGTGCCCAAAGCAATGCACTGAAAAATTTTGGGGTGCTTTTGGTGATCAAGCCCCAAGTTCGAGAAGTGTGTAAAACTGGTTTAACAAATTTAAGTTTGAACGAGTTTCTTTGAGTAACAAATTGCGAGAGAGGAGGCCAATTTCTGCTGTCACTGAAGAAAACATAGCTACTGTTTGACAAATCATAGAAGACGATCGTGTAACATATTAAATTTTTCGGGGTATTTTGGGGATTGGAATGACTGTAATCGAAAAATGCTTACACCATATCTTGAAGTTAGACAAGTTTGTTGTCGTTGGGTTTCCTATAATTTAACCAAAGCTCAAGAAGCACATCAAATGGTGCACAATAATTTTAATAAAATACGATAATGGTAGATCAAATGCTATCTACGATATCTTCACTGGTGACGGAACATTTAATTTTCAAAATTTACAGCACCCATATTTAGACAACACCATTTTGTTTACCTAAAATAAAACAACCTAACATATTTCTTCTACAGGAAGTTTTTTCATTAAAGAAATGTGTTTTACCAACTGTTTAAATTTGTCATCAGAAACGTGGTCCACCCTCTATAATTTAAACAATATTGATCCGATTGGAAAACTAAAATTACGTACATTAAATTTAATTTTCTTGATCGATATTTATAAAGACTAAATAATTCTATTTTAAAATCCAATAATAGCATAAAATAATAACGTTTCTCCATTTTAAGATCCAACACCAAGATGGGCCACTCTCCGGAATTCTGCGGAGCTAAGACCTTACAATAGCCTTCCTAGAGGTCAGGACATCAACAATTATCCTTCACTAGCCTTACACCAAACGAACCTTAGAAATACCGATACGCCGATAGACGCCGTTAAGAAGTCACCGACCAGACGTGCCAAGTCTGAAGATGTTTATATCGAACGAAACGTCGAGCAGCAGTCGAGTGTAAATAATACTAGTGGAAGTGGTACTATGACAGATAATCAAAGTAAGTTAATTAGTTAAGGGGATATTCTAGTCTAGAGGCATGAATTTTAAGCATTTTTTCGAACTCGATGAAAAAAAAAACAAAGAATATTTTTACTATTTATTTTTTTATTGCATGTTTATTTGTATTGCAGAAATACATAAATAATCTAAGAGTTAAAAACTCAAAAAGTTGTCTCTTGGTATAGTGGGGGGTCCAAAAAGAAAAGGGTGTCCTGGCGTGCAAGATTCCTTGCACGCCAGGACCCTTCTGGTCATCTGAAATAAAAAAAAAAGATTCTTAATCAGTGAAGATGTCGCTATATCCCCAAGCTAAAAGATGCAAAAAAAAGTTTTAAGAAATTGGTGGTCATTTGAAAAAAGAAAAAAATTTTTTTCAAATCAGTCTTTTTTAGCAGTTCCTAATTTTTTTAAAATAAAATCAAAATTTTGACTTGAATCTGGTTGGTGATATAGAGGAATGTCTAGAGAAGCTTGTCACAAATAAATCGGTTTAGTTGAACTTGAGATATTATGCACGATAGCTTAAAAAAAAGTAATTCGGAGAAAACTGCGTTTAAAGTTTTAGGTTAAGTTTCAGGTAATCTAATGGCCGGTTGCACCAACACTTTTTGCGACACTTAAGTTGTTCTTAAGCATTAACTGCCCCTAAAGTTTCAAATGTTTTTTACCGCTAATGGTCCTTAATGGTCCCTTAACTTTAATGTAGGGTTTTCTGTACTTAATGATCCCTTGAATTTAAGTTGACATTTACAAATATTTTGTTTTTTGTTTATTTATTTTTCGTTTATATTTCAAATAATTAATTTTATAAAAATTATGTAAAAACGAAGTTTTTTAAACAATGGTGTTTTAATTGGATATTATAAGGATGTAAATTGATTT
>JAHBCN010016208.1:0-19900 GCA_019359885.1 Listronotus oregonensis
AAGTTTTGGGGTATTAAAATAAAAATTTTGGTTTCTTTAAAGGGGTATCAAAAATGGCTTTAACAAACGAATTTTTTTAAAACCCCCTTTCCCAAAAAAAACTACCCTTGTTTATAGAAAATCCGAAAGGGGGGGGGTTAGTACAGGTTTAAGTTCCCAAGCTTTTTTTTTTTAGGATGACGGGATGTCATCGGGAGCAGGGATTTTTTGGTGTTAGGAAAGAAAAGTACCTCAATCTCAAATTTTAAACCTAATTTTCTTAGAAGGTTTTTGGGACAAACATTTTGAAAAAAACTTTTTCAGTATTTTAACATAAAAACCCTTTATAGAGCTTTAATAATTAATAGCTATTTTTACGGGGCGTTAAAATTTAAAAGCCCGGGGGGGTTTTTTACCTGATGGGCATTATAGTCAGTAAACCCGTGGTAATACAATGCTTTATGTTTTCCCCAAAAAAGGTTTTTAATGCTTTACATTATTTATTCGCAATATAAAAAAAAGTTGCCCCTTACCGTATACGTAAGTAGATTGACTGGTGTTAAGTTTGACTTTGATGTTTCTGTCAGTTAGTCAGTTGGTTTTTTTATTTAACGATTTGCTCAAAATGGAAGAAATTCCAAAAATATAAGAAAAAGGCCAAAAAAGCGACCGAAAATCTTTTGCCAGTTAAATAAAAGGCAACAGTATGATCGGGAGTATGGATATTTGGTTTTTGGGAAAAGATGCGAACGGAATTCTTAAAAAACCGAAAATTTTTAATGGCATATTTCCAGGAACGGAAAGTTATTGTTTTTTATTTTATACATATGTTTAACAAACTTTATTATTTTTAGTCGGAAAAATACAGCCCGAACTCTCTCTGGACCAAGTATTCCACCCCAAGGTCTACGTTGATGGTCTATGAAAATATAGACATTTCGCAATACCATCGTCTCATATCTTTTTTTAAAAGTTAAGTCGAAAAATACGTCCCCAAGAAGTCTAAAGTTTTGGAAGGAGAAAAAATATTAAAAATTTTTTAAGAAGGCTCCCGATGATATCTACTTAACAAATCATATTGGTAATGGGTGTTTTTGGAGGTTTAAGACGAGAGGGGTTGGTCAAAATGACCATTGATGACATTGATGATAGAGGAACAGTCTTGGTTTAAAATCCAGAAACTAAAAATTAACTTAAAAGTTTCTATATTTAAAAAAAATTTAGGCGCTTTTAAAATTTTAAAAAAAAAAGTACACAAATTAAGACCAGCTGGAATAAAGGGCGAAGATTCTTTCTTACCTATAGAAAGGGTCGATGTACAGTACAACCCATTGGAAAAAAAGCCATAGGAAGCGTCCCCAAAATTGATCGCAAAATTTTTTAAAAATGGATAATGCAGAAGCTTACACCGGCCATGTTTGCGTCGCACATCGTCAACTTTACTTTTTGAGGCGGTGCTTCGTTTGAAACCTAAAACAACATGGGGAAAAGGAAAAGCTCTTAGTAGCTGAAGGAAAATGAAAAATATTTTTCCCAAAAAAAAAGTAGCCAAAATGATTGCCAATTCAGTTAATTCCCAGGTTAATTCGTATCGACTATTGAAAATTCTTTAATGGACTGTTCTTCTATACAAAATAGCGTTAGTGCTACCACCGCTGTACCATCCAAAAAAAACCGACCATTCTATAGTGGGATCAGCTACATTTTCCGGGACATTTCAAAATTGTAATTTTTATTTTGGAAATAAAGTTTAATTTTTAGTATTGTTTAAAGAAAAAATTATTTTTGTATAAACTTGATCTTTATTGTGAGAGAAATAAAATTGGATAAGCAATAAATTTCCATATTAGCGCATTAGGGCATTATAAGCGGGCATTATCATAATGCCCGCTTATAATGCCCTAGGTGTGATAGCAGGTATTATTGCTATCATAACATATTCCGTTTCTAAGGTATTATAGATCAATAATAGATAGGTAAAACATAAAGATCTTTCTTAAATATGTTGTAAAACTATTTGTTATAATCAAACATTATTATTTCTATAATTAACACAGACCCACAAAAAAAGTGGTGTCTGCTGGGTGTTGGAATAGGATTTTCTGGAATATTTTTTTCCGCTGAACACGAATCTGAAGTTAAAATTGGGGGTCAAACATCAAATAATCGGAAAAAGCGTAATTTCAGATATTAACGATTATTTTTTAATTTAAAACGTAAATATCTTAAAAACTATGAAAGATACATAAAACTTTATATAACATAAATAATGTATTTTTAAAAGGTCTTTAATTTAAGTTAAATAACCTTTGTGTTTAAATGCAATATTTTTCGAGTTATAATCAAAAAACCGATTATTCCGGATTTTTTCAAGGTACACGTCTGGAAAAAAATTGAAAATTATTTTTTTTTATTTTTGGATTTCTTCTGCAAATTTTAGGTGACTTAGGATTCAAATGAGTAAAATAAATGATTTGTAGAAAAAAAAAAACAAAAAATCACATTAATAAAAATTATATCCCATTTTGAACTGAAATTTTTTGTGAAAATTACATTTTTGTTTATATCTCCTTTACTATTTATCTTACCAAAAATATGTATTTAGCTTTTTTAAAGACAATTTACAAGTCTCTCTTTTTTATTTTATAAAATTTTTTGTATCTCTTATAGATTTTATAATCGTAGTCCAAACATTCCTTAGTAGCAGGTTTCTGCCGTTAAATGTACCATGTCAGTTTTTTGGGGTCTTCTCGATTTTTTGCTGTGTGACCCCAAATTTTGACTATAGATTCGTGTTCAGAGGAAAAAAATAGGTCAGAAAGTTCTAGTCCTATACCCAGCACAAACCATTTTTTTTGTGAACATTTGTAATTAAGAAGTAGGTACTGTACCAAATAAAATTAAAATGTTTTTATTTTTTACTTCTAAGAACTTCATCTTGTATCAAAAAGGCACAAAATTATACTTACTCCCTTCATCACAAGTCGAATTAAAACATAATGCTGCTATTCCGGTTAAAACAACTTCTGCTAATCCCATAATAATTTCTTAGTTTAACCACCTTTAAGTTTGGTTTTTTTAGCGCGAATTCGCATTTTTAAAAATTTTAAAACTTTTTAATACCCTCGGTCGCGACGCTACGGCTATTGCACCAACTGATCTGGCGAGCTGATGACGTGCTGACTGCGGAGCTCAAACATTTTTCACGCGAAGGTGTCATCATTTGTTTCAATCGCTTCGTTTACCAACGCTTAAGGTCACGGTGTTGCCAAATTGACAATATTTTCCTACGATTTACGAAGCTGCTGATTTTTATTATTTTTTTTTTTTTAAATTACATCAAAATATAAATTGTTTTTTAATTAACAAATACTTTATAAATAGTGATATAAATTATTTTTTTTATGATTTTTTCCAAATTTTGTGTTAAATGTTTAATGACAATTATGCAGTGTGAGTCTCTAACTTAAAATAAATTCATTAAATCAAAAACAATTTTTTAGAAAAATGGGCCCGTAGTATTTTAAGTCGAGATCATTTTGTGAAAGAAATATTTATACAACTTGTGCCAAATTTCAGATATGTCGTTATCAACAGTTTTTTAAAATCGGAACCCCAGTTTTTTAGGAGTATTTTTAAGGTACTTGTATACTTTAGAATGTAACAAACCGCAGGCGTGTCATATGGCTGTACGCATTCACGCAGCTGCTAGTCAACTTTAGACGCTTTTTTTTTCGAAATTACTTTTTTTGACAGTTCCTCGAAACTATTAAACCGATTAAAAAAAAAACTTTGTCACGTTTTGTTTATTGACAAATTTGACGTTTTCGGTGCCAATATCAAAAAATTTCGTAAATAGTTATTTACATTACAAGATGCGAAAGTTTACTTTTTGGTGTGAGGTGGTTTTTAAATGGCCGAGGCGAAGCCGAGGCTATTTAAAACCTCCGAACAGTTGAAAGGCCTTTCGCATCGTGTAATGTATTATATTTTTTCTGCTACTGTTCTATGTATCGCATAATTTAATAATCATTAACATCATGTTTTAATAGAAATATCAGATTTTGAAATTTTACCTGTTAAAAATTAATCCATAGCAACACATTTTGTTGACATTGTCTGTCATCAGCACTTGTCTGATTTTGAATTATTATTAATTTAGTATAAATCCATTCCCATTTTAAAATGTTAAATGAATATGAAATGGCATCCAAAAGGCAGCTGACCTTGCGTGTGCCTCACTTCGCCAGACAAATCTAAAGAGGTACCATCAAACATATAAATCGTTTTCTGAATGGCTTGCTACAAAATGTGGGGCGGATTGACGAGAATGTGATGTTGGCGTATTTTCAAGAAAATCCGAGTCTTTATCACCACCAACCCTCTGGTCTCATATTCCATGCTCAAGTTAACAATTTCCGTAAACAAAAAATCAAGATATTTCGGAGTTCAAGAAACTAGTTGCTTTTATTAAAAGGAAAATTGATGGTTATGAGGCAAAAAGTCAACAATTTTAAAAAAGAAGAAATCATAAAGTTTTTACTTAACGCGCCTGATCAAAGCTACTTAGCAATGAAAGTAATAGCCATTATGGTAGTAGCTGGGGCATGCCGGACAGACGAAATATACAGAATGAAGCTAAGTGATGTAGAAATAGGAAATGACGTGGCTATAGTAAAAATAGTGGAGTCTAAAAATAAAGTTAAAGAAACTTTGTAGTAACCAACGATGAAGCTCAGCTCCTATGTCAGATTTACAGGAATATATTAAGCTGAGACTGTTGAATGCTCTAGATGAGCGTTTATTGTATCGTTATGAAAGAGGTAAATGTTAATCTATAATTGGAAAGCACACTATTTCAAATGTACCAAACAAAGGCGAAGTTTGAAGCTTGAAGACATCAGTAGATACACTGGCCATTCCTTTAGAAGAACGTCAACTACGTTCCTTGCCAATGCTTCGATGTCGATATTTTGGACTTAAAAAGGAATGGAGGTTGGAAGTCTTCTTCTGTTGCGGAGGGATATATTGCTGAATCCTATAGTAATATGAAATTTCAAAGAAGATTTTACACGAAATTCTACCAATATTTCCTCTAATGAAGTAACAGTGAAAAATATGAATATTAACGTAGTTAAAGGTGATAACGATACCCCAACAACAAATTTAAAACTGTTAATTCATGTATTATTCCTCCAATTTCTTTTGCTAATTGCTCAAATTGCACAATTACTTTTAATGTTAATACCTAACCTAGTTTTTTAAAATATTTTGTCATAAATTAGTTACTTTTTATAAATAAACTCTAATATTTCCCCACACAAGATATTTTTCTTTTTTTTTTACTCTTACTTTTTGTCCAGGCGCTGAAAATATTACTTCGTAGCTAGCGCTTAGCAACCAGATAACGCGAAGGTCTTCAGTGCCATCATTTGCGTTGCTAGGATCACAAAGTTTTCTTATTTATACAGTAGTAGAAAAACCTTTTTATTCGCAATGATATTTTACGTTATCCAGTGTGAAGGAAGCTGATCTTTTAACATGGTCTCCAGGATCCGATTTATTCTTAGAGTATGGTGACTTTGCAAGACTATTATATTTCTGCTTTTTTCCATTCGTCGTTCCAAGTAGTACGTAGAAAACGAGTATTATCATGGCAACACCGCATTTTCTTGTTAAATTAATGACCGGAAATTAAAATAATTACGTAATTGAATAAACCGCAGATAATGGCTTTGATAAGCGTTTTATTTTTTAAAAAATGGATGTTCGTGCTATGCGATCTTTATTACATTGGCTTAAGGTATATGACGATATAATTTTAATGGGTTTTTTTTTACACGCCTACGAATAATAGCACAGTTTATAGAAATTTTTTTAGTAATTAAAATTTACCAACAAACCACCAGTACAATCTTTAAAAAAAACGAAAAAGATCGCTTGTTTAGTGTAAAGTTTAAAGCCGTTTTTTACATTTTTTGCCAAATTCATATGGATATCGAAGATACAAGATGTAAAATAAAATAAAACCTACTGCTTTAAAAAAAACACACATTTGACAGCGCCCGCCTTTAACGCGTTTAAACAACATTTTATAAATAATTATTTCCCAGAATATTAGCTTTTTTAACTTTAAAACTATCCAGATTATATTTTTTTTAAAGTTGTTAATCTTAACGGTTTCTTTTAGTTTTTTCTGCCAAAAAAGTACCAATAAGGATTACCAAAAAATGTTTTGTCTGTGTTTCGATTCTTAACAAAAGTTTAATTGATCTCAATTAAATTGCAATGAAATTATTTTTTTTTACATTAAATGAAAAAAATAATTTTATATATATATATATATATATATATATATATATATATATATATATATATATATATATATATATATATATATATATAGATATATATATATATATATATATATATATATATATATATATATATATATATATATATATATATATATATATATATATATATATATATATATATATATAAAAAAAAAAAAAAAAAAAAAAAAAAAAAAAAAAAAAAAAGAAATTTTTTTTTCTTCAAATTTTGTTTTTTTTTACGTTCCATGCAACTTTTTTAAAAGTATTTTTAAATAGAACACCCCGTATAATTTACCATCATTAAATATATTTTAAAGATTTTAAAAAAAAACAAATTTAATA
This sequence comes from Listronotus oregonensis, assembly GCA_019359885.1. Classification (NCBI taxonomy): domain Eukaryota; kingdom Metazoa; phylum Arthropoda; class Insecta; order Coleoptera; family Curculionidae; genus Listronotus; species Listronotus oregonensis. The sequence continues at coordinate 6,660 of JAHBCN010016208.1, forward strand.
GGTCTATCTTTAATAGTTTCTAAAATATGGGCATACAAATCTAAAAAATAATTTTTAATTTTCATTTATCTACATCTATGAAAAGCAGTAACTTTTATGGTTACAACTGACAGCTGTATATATAAAAAAAAAAAAAAAATTGGACGACCATATTCTCGAATCTTTTAAAGATAGACCTATCAAATGTGGTATTTTTTAAAACTCTCCAAAGATTCTTTTTTAGCCAAACCAATGGCAATTTTTCGAAAATTTTTTAGGGGTGGAATAATGTAAGAAATTATATGGTCATATATTTTTTCCAATCTATAGTTAATATGAGATATGTAAGGACAATAAATAGGCAGTCATATAATTACAATAAATGGACAATCATACAACAAACAATTGTGTAATTAAAGTATTTAAACTACTTGAGTTTGTTATGGTTTAAAAAAATATATATATTATTATTTATTTAAAGTTAAAATAGCTGAACCCATTTGTAAAAATTAAAAAGACAGTGTTTGAGAACTGATAACTAAAAATGCCAAATGTATTGAGAAAATACTTTTTTTTAAAATGTTAGACAATGTTATGGTTCAATAACACCAAAATTTTGGACTTCCTATATCTTTTTTTGTTAATTGATACACAACGTTTTGGTTAGTGATGCATCTTCATCTGTTTTCAAGTGATAAAAAAAACTATTCTTAAAAGCTAGGACTTATATACTATCCGTGGTTCACCAAAGCTTAACCGACTTTTCACGGTTAACGGCTGTCAGATATTCGGAATATCGATACTAGACTTGCTAAATACATTTTTTTTTTTACAATTATTACAGCTTCTTTTTAAAAAATTCTTTCAGTGGGTTTTTTATGAATAATTTTTGCTTCCAAACCCTTGTATGCGGTGTTTTTTTGACCATGCATGTTCGGCAATCCCTGATTTCGACATTTCACCTCGTTTCGTTTTTTTTTTCGTTGTCCAAGATTTTTGTGTTATTAAAGGAAAATTCGTCTAAACAAAAACTCATTTTATATAGGTTTCAGGAATTATATTTCTCCTGTATATTAACCCAACAACAATTTATTCCCATTAGCTGACCTTCAATTTTATTTATCCATCATTACCGAAAAAAATTTATATGTTTAACTTGAATTCAAACAAAAAAATATTATTTTTGCCTTTGTTTTGATTCCCGCATTTTTAACGATTCTTAAAAAAAATCAAAGAAAAAATTTAAAATTTTGTTGTCCCTAAAGAAAACTTAATGGTGACTAATTGTTCGTTGTGTACAAATAATCATTGTTAAATTTAATTTTTTTAAAAGTCAAAAAGGGCATCAAAAAAATTAGGGGGCCAATATTATCAGAAAAAATATTTTAAGTTCGTCAACAATGTTTTGTACCAAAAATTTTTTCCCTAGTCTTTTCTAGAAAAAACATTTGTGGTACCTACAAAAAAAAAAAAAAAAGGGAGTTCAATTATTTCAGAACCCAAATTTTCCCCTTTGCGATTTTTAATAGTGTATTAGGGTGGGGTTTTGAGAAACCCCAACCACCGGACTGCAATAAAAAAAAAATTTTAATATAAAATATTTTATAAGCAAAATTAAATACTTTTTTTATAAATAAAATTAAAAAATTAAAAATGTTTTTTAACCCTTTTTAAGGGGTAAAACCCCCCCCAAAAAAAAAAAAAAAAAAAAATTTAAAAAAATTTTTTTTTTTCAAGTCATAAAAACTATATAACAATTATTTTTTGTAAGTTTTGATTTAAAAAAAACTCCTATTAAAAAAAGTTGTAGAAATAAAAAGAAAAAAGACTTGCGTTTATTTTTTTACATAAAAGACCTAGTTACTTTACTTAATTTTGGTTAAAATTAAAACTTTTAAAAAACTAATAATTTTGCTCTAATATGCCAAATTAAAACGATAATTTTTGTGATCATAGTCATTAATATAATATTGGGTTGGTAAGAAAGTGTTGCGACATAAAACACAAGTGAAAAAGAAAAATATTTTATTTTAACAATAAAAGATTATTCAAATGTTTTGGGTGCTTCTGCTTCTACAACTCGTGCCCAACAGTCTGGTAGACTTTGACCCCAGTCCAGAATTTTTGGGCCGAATTAAAAAAAAACGTCCAACGTATTTTTGATATTCGCAAGATCATCAAATTTTTTATCCCGTAAATAATTTTTCAAAGCTCGAAAGAAATAGTAGTAGGTAGGTGCTAAGTCGGAGGAATACGGTGAGTGTGGTAAAAACTTCCCACCCAAGCTGTAAAATAGATTCTTGTGTCAGCTTGGCTACATAGGGTCGAGCATTATCGTGGAGAAGCCGAACTTGGAGACGTTTACGCCTTTTTTGTTTAATAATTTAAGCCAGCTTTTTTAGTTGTGCAGAGTAAGTATCTGCCTTTATTGAGGTGTTTCTTGGTAGATGTTCATAATAGAGCAGGCCCTCAAAGTCTCACCAACAACAGAGTAAAGTTTCTTGATTTCACGGGGCAGCTTAGGGGTCGGTTCTGGTTTTTCCCCTTTAGGTAGCCATTGTCGCTTGCATGTGTGGTTGACACAAAGCACCCAGCTGTCATCCCCAAACCATGTCTTGAAGAAAATCCTTTCTGTGCGGACAATGCAGGAGTGAAAGATGGACTTGCGCGTCACTTTGTTTAATTCGCTGATATCATGCGGTATCCAAGAAGAAATAACTTTTTTGTACCCCAGTTTTTGGAGATGTTCGAGAATCGTGGGATGGCTGGGGCCCAGTTTGTTGGCTAATTCGCATGATGATTTATTAATTTAAAAGGGTTGCAGTTTTTCTTCGTCAACGGTTGATTTCCTGCCTGACTTAGGTTCGTATTTAAAAGATGTATCGCCAGAACGGAAATGCTGATACCAACGGGACTGTTGAATGCTGAACTATTTTTGCCTTGAACGCACTGCACATATTATCGGCTCTTACAGAATGCCCTTACAAAAACTCATAATATGCGATCGCTCGAAGTGTACTTTGATCCATCTTTACTCAAACTGTTTGCGCCACATAACTGACTCGCTTATATACTCTGCGGTATGGAAGGTTATAGACCAGTCTTGCATTTACTAACCTCAAACTTTAATCGAAAAAAAGTGTCGCAAGACTTTCTTACCAACCCAATATAATTCATTCCGTTTTTTGGAAATTTACAACCCCTAAATAAGGATGTTCTACAGTTTTGTGGTGGATTCATATTTCAGTATGTTTTCTTTGGGATTGCTCGCCTTACAATTTTTTAGAAAATGGGACCACTTTGGTCCGGGTCCCGGAGTTTATCGAACTGGTTCTGCTCAGCATTATTGACCCATTTGAACTTGCAGATCGTCTGCAACGGAACAAAAAAAGAAAAACCCCCCAAAAAAACCCAAAAAATCAAAAACACTACTTCTACGTTTCGGTGGCAATTAGGCCAAAACTTGTTCAAAAAAACGTAAAATAAAGGCAAGCACATTTACCTAATTTGTTATTTATGAAAAACGTCATAAATTTAAAAAGCTGTCAGCATTTCCAAACTTTTTAATCCAAAATTTTTTTAAACAATTTAGTTTAAATTTCTATTTTTTTCTTTTAATCTTATCTTAACAAGGGTGGCCGACTTGCCACCGAAACGTAGATTGATGTTTTTGATTGTTTAAGGGTTTTTGTTTTCTTTTTTGTTGCAGGCGATATGCGAGTTCATAGGGGCCAAATGGTCATTTTCTAAAAAATTGTAAGGCAAGCAATCCCAAAAAAATAAACTAAAATCCTTAATAAAAGTAATTTTTGAAAATTATCCAAAAAAAAAAGAGAATGATCATCTTGATTTTAAATAAACGGTAATTTGATAAACCCTTAAAAATGGCAAATTTTGTGGTTACTCCTTGTTCACGTATTCTCCATACACCATGTATACAAATCAAAAACTATCAGACTTTTTTCAAACAAATATCGTTATAATTGTCCTTGAAAGTGTCGCTTATAAATAACAGGCTATTTAACTCAACGCGTTTTTTTCTATTTGCCGGGCAATCAAACTATGAACAACAATAAATATTAAATCAACCCAAACTGTGTTTCTAGTTATACATATATTTGTTCAGATATCAATCGTCGACTTTAAATGGTCATATCACATTTTGTTTTTAAGTGTTTTATTTTCGGTATTTAGGGATACATGTACTGTTGTATTAGTAATTATGTCCTTGTTTTTAAATAAAAATTTAAAACAAATGGGCAGTCATATAATAAAAAATTTTGTAATTCTTTTAAATAAAAATTAATGCAAATGTTTTATCATACAACAAAAAATTGTGTTAATAAAGTGGTTATTTGATTTTTTTGCATCTTCAATATAACCATCGGCCACAGTCGAGGACCGCCAATCTCCAGCGCGCTTTACAGTCAACTTATGAAAACACCGTATGCCTTTTCATAAATTTGTCTTAATTTTTTTGCCAATAACTGCAGCTTCTTCAATTTTTGGAATATTTCGGCTTATAATTCAAATTTAAAAACCACTTTTCTGACAACTTTGTTGACTTCACATGTAACCATTTTTTTGATAACTTAAAGTAGTTTAATCAATTGGACTTAAGCTTGACAGTAACATCATCAAAAAAATCCGATATACCAGTATTGACAAACCAAAAAAAAAAAAAAATAACTTCAGAAAATGCTAAGTTAATAATTTCAGTCAAACAAAAAATATTGTTTGCAACTGTGACGTAAAGCATTTTTACGCCCTCACCTCGTTTAACAACTTTCAGCAGCGAGCGTAAAAGTGCTATTTTACGCGCTTGGAACAAAGAAAACTATTATAATTTGAATTGAAGCAAAAAAGATTTTTTTTTATTCGTTTCAATAAAAAGGATTTTGTATTCATTTTTAGTAACAACAATTAAATTTATGTAAAATATATAAAAGTCAATATTTTGTCCCATTAGAAAAAACTTAATTTTACGTATTTCTTTTGTTTTAACTTCTTATTTACTTAAGTATTCTTTAAGATACAACTAAAACCACAAATATGACCCTGATCAGTCCTTATTGGATGACCCTGTACGTACAGGGTGGCCCGTTTCTCTAGGGACACGACCTTATCTCATAAAATATACAAGTTACAGAAAAAAGTTTCATATAAAAGTTTTTTAGTTTAATTTATATTTTAACAATATTTTCACTTTTTTATATACAGGGTACTCCATTTTTCGTGGACACGCATCAACTGTCTTAATTTAAATGGGCCACCTTATATATTATTGCATATTTTGATTTATCGTAAAATTCTAGATACATTTCATATATAATGTCTTATACTTAAGTCTTATCGTTTTTGACATATTTTAAATTTTATATATCTTATTGAAAGAACCTACTTCAAAAGATTTTTATGGCCGGTTGCACCAACACTTTTTGCGACACTTAAGTTGTTCTTAAGCATTAACTGCCCCTTAAGTTTTAAATGTTTCTTGCACTAGCTGAAATTGGTTCTTAATGGTCCCTTAACTTTTAAGTTGAGGATTTTCTGGTAATTTGAAGTTGACATTTGACACATATTTTGTTTATTGTTTATTTATTTTTCGTTTGTAGTTTCAAATAATTAATTTAATAAAAATAAATTATGTAAAAACGGAGTTTTCAAACAATGGTGTTTTGGATTGTGACATTTTAAATGCGATGTTATTTAGATTTCCAAGAAAAATGTAGAAACAGTGAATTTTTATTACTTACGGCATTTTTTAGGTTTATTTACCTTTTTTATTCTTTTGGGCAATGCTCTGTTATTTTTAAAAGGAACCGTTTTGACGAGATGGATAATCTTACATTTTTTAAAAGGTTTAAATTAACGAAGCCAACAGTGCTCAGCTTACTTGAGCAAATCGAAGATGAGCTTTAGTTTAAACATGACGAGTTTGTATAAGCTTTTAAATTTTAAGTATTTATTTGTAAATTAGGAATATTTAAATTTGTTCACATAAAATAAAAGTTTTTTTTAATTATGTATTTTTGTTTATATTTCATATTGACAATAATTGTTTCCTTTCATGGCCGTAAAGAAAGGCGCCCTTGATCTTTTTTCCCATATTGTTATAAATTTTACAACAAAAAAATCACAAACTAACGACTGATTTTGTATTATATGATATAATACAAAATCAGTCATATAATCAGACAATATAATTTATATTGTCTATAAAATGAAAAAAAATAAAGTTTTAATTATTTACAAAGATTCAAGTCAGATTACTGCTATCTTTCAATTACACACAAGCCATAAAAGGAAAGATCTAATATCAGTTAATTCTGATTATTCGCGTTGTGAAGGCCAACAATAAAAAAGAAGAACGATGCAACGTTTCCATCTTTCTAAGTAGTCTTAGTTAAGTTGCAATAAAAATCTAAAGGTGAAAGCGAAAACAATTTAAGTTACCCTTAATTTTAAGAGCTTCTTAATAGAGGTCTACTTAAGATACTTTTGGTGCAACCGGCCATTATAATATTTTGATGACTGTTTATATAGGGCATTCAAAAAATAAAATTAAAAATAAAATTGCCGAAAACTGCCAAAAATTATTTTTTTTAAATGGAAACCCCCAAATGTTATACTTTTATCTTATTTAGACTTAAAAATGAGGATAAGTTTGTGTAAAGTTGCTTATTCCAAAATTTTGTAGTTTTCGACATATTGGCAATATAATATTTTTCTATTGCAAAAATGCTATAGTCTGCTATATTATGGCTTCCTAAGTTTTATTAATAGTTGGCCATGACAGCGTTTAAAAAACAGTCAAGAACTACAGAATGTCACTATTTGTTAAAAAATTAGCTTGTTTATCTTGCGACACTACTTTATCTAAGAAAATATATAGGAGATGAAGCAAAAAGTTAAATGCAAAAATAAATTGACTTATTGTATTTTTTAATTTATTTCATTTCATTTTTTAATATTTCACACGTTCTGTAGTACTTAATTGTTTTTTAAAGGCTGTCATGGCCAACTATTAATAAAACTTAAAAGCCCTATAGCGGACTATAGCATTTTTGCAATAGAAAAATATTATATTGCCAATATTTCGAAAACTACGAAATTTTAGAATAAGCAACTTTACACAAACTTACCCTTATTTTTTATTCTAAATAAGATAAAAGTATAAAATTTGGGGATTTCCGTTAAAAAAATTGATTTTTGGCAGTTTTCTCAATTTCATTTTTAATCTTATTTTTTGAATGCCCTGTATAAAAATTCATCAAAATATTATAACAATTTCTTGAAATGGGTTCTTTTTAATAAGAAATCCTATTGAAATTTAATAATTAAAGCTCTCTTATACGAAAAATTAATAATTATTTTGGGATCCACAAACGTCATTTTTATATAAAATTTAAAATATGACAAAAACGGTAAGACTTAAGTATATGATATTATATACGAAATGTGTCTGGAATTTTACGTAAAATCAAAAGATGCAATAATATATAGGGTGGCCCATTTAAATTAAGAAAGTTAATGCGTGTCCACGGAAAATGGAGTAAAACTAAGAAACTTTTATATGGAACTTTTTTTTGTATCATGTATATTTTATAGGATAAGGTAGTGTCCCGGGCCTCCCTGTATTTTGCTGGTTATACCACTCTCATGTATCCCTTTACAGTCCATCTATAGGGACCTTAAACTCTCCACTTTGTTTATTTCCTTCCTTAAACCCAAACGTCGTGAGAGAAGTAAATATATCATTTTGCACACGTGATCATGTATAATAATGGCCAACGTATAATATGGATAAAATAAAATAAAATCAGTTTAGTAAATTTTTATTTATACATTAAGTGTATTACTGGGATGAGAACACCAGAAGAGCAAGATATTATAGCCCTAGGACACAACAAGATTTTAGTTTTAACTTTTATAAATTTAATTTAATGACATTTGAAAAAAAGGAAATACTTATTTTATTTTTAATATATTCAATAAAACCAAAACATATTTAAAAAATATTGATATTTTATGCTAAAGACTGCAAAAATAATATTTATGCAAGAAAGTTTTATTAAGAAAAAAAACCATATCTGGATTTCTCATTGATTTAATTATATTTTCGGTTCAAGTTGGCCCAACGGTTATTTGTATCCGAAATTTGTATGTTTGTCATTATCATCCCAAATCTAAAAAAACAAAAAATTTTGTATTTCTAATACAATTTTAACACATTTTATTAAACGAAATACACAACATATGAATGCCCTTAGTCTACTCGAGAAGTGTGTTTCCTGCAAAAAATAGTTAGAAAGCTTTCGAAAAATACTGAGCGATAGCTCATTCGACGCGAAATGCAAATCTGAGAAAGGAGTTTTAAGGATTTTTTCTGCCAATAAAAAGTGCAAGTGTTATTAACAAAAAACGAAAAAAAGAGCCATTTCGATTTTTGATTATAACTCAAAAACCATAAGAGATAGCGGAAATTGCAAAATAGATTCTTTAAGAGAAGAAAATTTCCAAAAAAAGTTCCAACTATATCTTCATTATTTATAATATTAATTTAACGCTGAAAATGCGCGACATTTTTGGTTGCGCGCTCGAAGTCAAAACCAAGTACGTCACACTAAATAATTCTTTTAAGTATTAAATATAAGTTGAAATATTTTAAAAAATTATGGTTTATTCAGAACACTTTAAAGAATTCATTCCCGTTGAAAATTTAACTTAAAGTTAATTTTTTACCACGTCAGACAATTGTTAATTAACAAAACTGTTTCGAAATTTCGTCTTTATTGTACAGGGTTATCCAACGAGACTAGACACTTTTTGACTTTCTACCTGTACTTTTATAAAAAAATGAAATATCCGTCATATATAATTTTTCCCCCCGAATTCAAAAATGATTAATGTAGAATAATTGAAAAATTAAATAAAATCTAGGGTCATTTTAATATGTTTTTAATAATGCCATATTTTTTATGTGATTATCCACCTCGTATATTTTTTGATCTAAAATGATATTTTTTAATTCAAAATGGTCCATTTTCTGCACGTTTAAATTGAAAAAATTTCTGCCTACCGTGTCATTAACACCTGAAATATTGATGCGGATACCTGTTCACTCTTTAACGCGGTAGTGTCATTCAGACAACTCAAAAAATTAAGTATAAAAGTTGTTTATACTTTTTATGAATTAGGAACAAATAACGTTAAAAAATTAAATATTCATTAGATTATTTCTTATTTGTTCATAAAAAAAATAAACAACTAGTCCACAGTACAGGCCCCCCCCTGGCAAGTTGATTACCACATACTTTATAATTCGTGAGGAACTTCGTTTCGACGAGTCTACCACACTTTTCCTCTGCGACTTTTCTCCGTTCCTCCGCTTTTCCGCTCGAAAAAGCCCTATATTATGGCGATTTCCCAAGGTTCTAAAAAGTCATAACCACAACTTTTTTTTGCTAAAGTTACTGCAAATTTTGTTGAAAATGTGAATTTAAACTTGTCCGACAAAAATTCGTCCGACTTTTTCATGTCTACCGCTTGAAACATGCCCAAATGACAGGGTATTGAAAACCGATCACCACATAGGTAATTTTTGGTAAAATTAATTGTAAATAATTTATAAAATACCATTTTATGTTTGTCCGACAAATTTCAAGTCGCATTTTTTCAGTCCGACAGTTGGAAATTGGAATTTTGACGGGGTATAAAAAATCGTTGATCACAAACCTAATTTTCACGTTTTTTTCTTTTATATTTATTGTTAAAAATAGTGATACACCTGTCCGACAATTTAGTGTCCGCCTTTACCTTTAAAAATAATAAAAACTACATAAACATAATTTTTGCAGTGTTTCGTAACACCTCGTATTAAAACACGGATCCTAGATTAACACCTTTTCATTGGAAATCAGGTTCATAAAAGTTTCTATGGTAACAACAATGAAACGTACACTGTAACTGTCTCGGGTTAAGTACAGGGTAGGTCAAAATAAAAATTGTACAGGTAAAGTACCCTTATTTAAAAAATTCAGCAAGGTTATAAAGAAAAGTTCAGATTAAAAGTTATCCTCAATACCAAAACATGGCCTCCAAGATTTTTTGTTTTTTTGAAAAAATTTATTTTTTTTTTTTACCTTAAACACTCTCATAATTTATTTTAAATCAAATTAATTTCGCATAATTTGTTTAAATTCAAACATATTCATAAACATTCAAGATTTTTATTTTTTAAGGGTACAAACTTAGGTGTTTGAACGTTTTAAACAATTTTTAATTTTTTTTTATTTTCCTTAAAATTAAATTTATTTTAAATCAAATTAATTTAAAATTTTTTTTAAATTAAAAATTTTTGCATTAAAAAAATTTTTTTAATTTTTTTAAAACAAATTAGGGTTTGAATTTATTAAACAAATTTTACAAAATTTTTTTAAAAGGTTAAACATTAGTAATAATAAAATGCATATTAGAAACGTCTTTTAAATTGCAAAAATTGTATTTTATATATTTATTAAAAAACTGTACAAATTAAAAGACATCATTAATAAAACCTACTAAAATTATCGCGGATACTCATGAAAAAAAAAACAAATGAGGGTTAAAAGTAAACATTATGACGGTTTGGTGACAATAATTTTTCTTTCTTGAATAATTATTCTTCGCTTATTAAGTTTATTTCATTTCAAATGCATCCTCCAAGACAGTTATTGTTAGCTGAGAAGGCCGAATTAGTTTTAATATGTAGAGATAATTATAAATCAGTACGTAAAGCAGCGGATATTATATAATACATAATATATGTACAAAAGTTTTACGAATTTTTTTTCTTTTTTGTCGGACTAACGATTTGCGGATATATTTTTGTCGAACAATATATTTTTTTCTTTAAAAATACTTTTCTTTCGTGTTATTTTTGTTCGACATGTGGTAAACAATTTTTTATACCCAGTCAAAATTCCAATTTCTAGCTGTCGGACTGAAAAAATGCGGCTTGAAATTTGTCGGACAACCATAGGATATTATTTTATAAATCATTTACAATTAATTTTACCAAAAATTACCTATGTGGTGATCGGTTTTTAATACCCTGTCATTTGGGCATGTTTCGAGCGGTAGACATGAAAAAGTCGGACAAATTTTTGTCAGATAAGTTTAAATTCAGATTTTTAACAAAATTTCCAGTAACTTAAGCTAAAAAAAGTTGTGGTTGTGACTTTTTAGAACCTTGGGAAATCGCCATAATATAGGGCTTTTTCGAGCGGAAAAGCGGAGGAATCGAGAAAAGTCGCAGAGGAAAAGTGTGGTAGACTCGCCGAAACGAAGTTTCTCACGAATTATAAAGTATGTGGTAATCAACTTGCCAGGGGGGCCTGTACTGTGGACTAACTTTTAAACTTTATTTTTTAGTTGTCTGACTGACACTACCGTTAAAGAGTACACAGGTGTCCGTATCAATATTCCAGGTGTTAATGACACGGTAGACGACAATTTTTTCGATTTAAACGTGCAGAAAATGGCCCATTTTGAATTAAAAAAATATTATTTTAGATTAAAAGATATACGAGGAATCGGATAATCACATAAAAAATATGGCATTCCATTTAAAAAAATATCAAAATGACCCCTAGCAGTTTTATTTGATGTTCAATTATTTTACATTAATCATTTTCGGATTCGGAAGGAAAAATTATATATGATGGCAATTTCACTTTTTTTTTATAAAAGTACAGGTTAAGTCAAAAAAGCGGCCTGTCTAGTTCTCGTTGGATAACCCTGTAAATTAAAAAAATGTTTAAATAATTGTCGTATCACTTCGTGGAGCCCTTTTATATACATACTTTACAAACGCCATGTTTTAAAATTTAAACCTTTGTTTATAATAATTTTAGAACTTTGACAAAAAATGAAAAATCAGAGTAATATTGTCAAAGTTCTAAAATGATTATAAACAAAGGATTAAAATTTATTAAACTTTTATGGCTTGATCTTGTTAAGTATGTATACAGTGTGTCCCAAATTGGTGGGGAATGTATGGGGATCTTGGAAACCACGATAGATAGAAAATTGGACAAATGGGTAAAGTTTTGGACAATTATGTTAGTAAGCTAATCCCGTTTACTACATGGTTTTATCTATTTAGTTTTTTGAGAAATTTTGGAAAAAACCTAAAACATGCATTTTCGAAAATCGGGCCCTATTTTTTTAAGTGAAAATTTTTCAAATCTGTAAAAACTTCTTCAAAGCAACTTTTTTGTAGAATATGACCAAGTAGTCAATTTTTATTTTCTACGTTTCGGGTTTTAGAATATCATCAACTTTATTTTTTCATATGGACGCCATATTGGATTTTTACGCCAAATAGTGCTTTTTATTCATTTCAACAATGTATAACATGTTATAATTTAAAGTCTATAACCTCATTTATTTCAAAAAAAAAATATTTTTTAGTTGGCCTTGATTCCGGCGAACGTCTTTTTTTTTTTTGTAAACAATAAAATATTAGTAATTGGCAAAATAGATAAGCTGAACAGATACTTTACAGAAATGGATTTCGCGAACATAGCTATAACGTTAATACGTGTTACAAGAAAATGTAATGGCGCCCATAAGAAAAAGTAAAGTTGATGAATCATCATCAACTTTACTTTTTTATGGGCGCCATATTATTTTTTTTAGCCAAATAGTGCTTTTTATTCCTATTTTAACAATGTATAACATGTTATAGTTTAGGAGTTTATAAACCTTTCCCACTTTAAAAACAAATATTTCCTCAGTTGGCCTTTTGGGGTTCCGGCCGTTAGCTCGGGTACGTTATTAAAAAATTTTTTTAAATTTGTGAAATGGTTAACATTTAAAAAAATACTTGATATTTTGCAACGTTATTTCAAAAGCAATTGACAATTTTTCTGCAAGGCAGCATCCTAAACTAACGTACTTTCGAAAACTGGTTGCAAATTTGTTTAAAATTTGGAAGTTTTAGAAACCACGACCCCTGAAGTTCACCAACATTTTAAAAAAAATCCAACATCTTCAGCCAGGGATGTTGATGATAATTTCCCCATACCTAATCAACCATTTATAGGGTAGTTAGTACTATTTAAAAAAAAATCGTTAATATGTTGAGAAATATGGACAATATTTTGAATTTTAGGTCGTTATTTTACATCTTCATTTTATAGGAATATTAGTTTAGTCACTTTTTATTGTTTTTTTTTTCACTTGTTTCAATTAACTTGTTACGTATAGTTTTGTTG
>JAHBCN010016209.1:0-20021 GCA_019359885.1 Listronotus oregonensis
ATCCATCCAGTCCTTTGGGTGCGTTAGACTTTGGGACTGGATCGTTTACTGTCCGATCCATCCGTTCTTTTCAGAGGTACGTTAGACTTAAAAAGACGGTACGATTCTCCCGTGAATGGGTTCTGTATCTTATGCCACCTTGAAAAATACGCGCCGCGGTTATTTATGTATATTTTAGTTCCACACTATTTTAGTTAGTTTTTCGTTCTTTTACACTGGTCCATTCTGCTCTTCAGGGAACGAAAAATTGGGCATCGATATACCCAGGGCAAGCCGGCTTGCCCAGACCTTTATGGACTTTCGAAAAGGTTCTACGCGCTTCTAAACCTGCGACGTCGGTTTAGGAAAAACCCTGAAAGAGCAGATTTCACACACGTCACGCATTTCTGAAACAAAAAAAAAATAGTTTAATACAATGTAACATCATTATGGTAACATATTTTTGTCAATGTTCGAACTATACGAAGTTTAATTTATTTTGAAAAAACCGATTTGAAAATAAAATGAAAATGCCAACTCTCAAAATGGTTCTTTCACATCCTGTATTTCAAAAAGGGGGCCGTTTTGGACGTAAGTTTTTTTTTCTTACTTTTGGCCAAGAAATCTCCCATTAAGCGATGGCGTATATTTTTTACATCACCCTGTATAAACCACAAAATAATAGATTTTTTTCGTGTCCATTCTGAAAATACAGTTTAATTTTTTTTTTACTAGCCTGGCTACATCTAATTGTTAAATTATAACTAGTAGCCGGTGCTTGGGGAGTCAAGAAGGGGTCAGGCCCCCCACTTTTTAAAACAAATTAAATAATTTTGAAAAATAGGTAATTATTTTATCTATATAATATCATTACATGTTTAAATTAAACATTTCCCCACCCCCCTACTTTTTGTAGCCTGTATACTGATTATAACAGCATTAGTGATAGTATTAGATAACAGATATAAAAAACCCAACCGTATAACGTCCATCGATTTAAAAAAAAATAGTGCAGATAAACAAAGCACATTTTTTTTAGTAAATTTCAAAAAGAAAAAATCCGAAAAAAGACATTTTTGCAGAGGAAAATGAAATTAAAATTTGAAAAAACCTTATGTATTTAGGTTAAGTAAAAGGTCAGATTTTGCAACGTTGTCGGATCAAAAAAAAAAGTGTAAATTTAGCTTTAAAGCGTTATAAATTAAATAAAAATCCACAAATTACAAAAAAAACACCCTATTTTTGGTTATAAAAAATTGAAAAATTAATATATCGGACTTTTTTTTATCTCTGGACGGCGCATTTATGAAAAAGAAGATATAAAAGTTAACGAGGAAAGCCCTACCAGAACTAGGTAATTATTTTGAAGTTGTTGTGTTACTTCTTGTTATTTTTTTCTATAAAAAAAACTTCATTTCTCTAAGACGGAAAAAACAACCTTCAATAATAACAAATTATTAAAAAACATCTGGAAACATTGCTTTTTAAAGCAGAGACACGTTAAAAGAACGGCATTGGATCATCTCTTTCTATTGTATAACTATCTCACTTATGTTCATATTAAGTCGGCATTGAGTTTACTTTAGTATATTTAATATGGAAAATAAAGAAATATTTTATTTATCTGATAATGTGAGTGCGAAATAAGTGAAAGAAAAAATGTATTAAAATATAACACATTTTAAAACAAATGGAAAATAATTTAAATTGAACATTTGTCCAACCCCTACTTTTTGTGGTCTATACTCGTCACTGATTATATCATCAGTAAAGGTAGTATTGGACAACACCTATAAACAAACCTCTTATACATTGTAAAACTTATAATTTGTATAAAACAAATAATTATTTTGATATTAATCATGTATACAAATTAAAAACACATATATTCATTCATTCCCAAAAATTAAAAGCAAAAAATTTAAATATCATAATACTAGACAAACAGATTTCTTACAAATAATTCAAATTAAAAGTAATTTTGGAATGAGATCAATACTCCATAACAGAATAAAAATGTATAATAATCTTACAATAAAAAATAAAAAAATAAAAACTATTATAGTTTAAAATACATATAAAAAAATATTTAAAATTTACTTGACTGTTTTATTAATGACTTCTTGGTACAATTAATTATTGTTAAATTTATTTTTTAATGTTATATTTTCTGTAATAAACTGTATAGTTGGTTGGAAATTAAATAAATAAATAAAAATAAAATAAAATCATATTTTAAAAAATCTAAAGAATCTAGAGAAAACCGCATACGGTATAATTATCTAAAAAACAACGGATATACCCTTTACCAATAACTCAGATTTTTTTTACTGAACCACTTTCTCGACATATCACTTAATATTCTAAAATATTTTTAAAATTAATACATACCAATACGATGATGTTGTCCAGGGCTTTGTGGGGGGCACGGCCTGCATTTGTGTAATCCTTTGATAGTTCTGTTTCACGTCACTACTAGTATATTTTCACCTATTTCACATTAATACCACTGTGTCTTTATTTATTTTATTTCACTAGTGCCTTTTTAACACATGATTTCACTTTATTTACACCTAAACTAAGACAATTTTTAAGATCCTTCTTCCGATGTTACCCGTTCGGTATCTCGTACACAAATGATTCATATTCTTTACGGGTTCGAAGATGTTTATAAGATTTTTTTGTTATCCCGATAACCGAGTTCTTAGTGAATCATCCTTTTGTGTAATTTAATACTGCTAGACATATAATTCATTCACTTTGTAAAGGCATCATGGTATTTAACAAATTACCCCGTGTTTAATTTAATTCGACGTTCTTGATTTTTGTTTTAAACCCCCTTCAGTTTTTAAAGCATGGTTGCCAGAATATGTACAAAATGGCGGCTCGTCCATAAGAGCGAAAGGGCTGTAGCCTCAAGAGATAAATGTAAACAACCGATAAACCAAAGGTATTTTTTAATTTGAAAAAAAAAAATTACAGATAAAAAGATCCATTTTGTTTGTAGATTTCAAAAAGAAAAAAATGGAAAAAATATTTTTGCAGAGAAAAATGAAATTAATAGTCGAAAAGACACTATGTTTTTAGGTTAAGTAAAAGGTCAGATTTTGCGACGTTGTCGGATCAAAAAAAAAGGGATTTAAATTTAGCTTTTAAGCATTGTGGATTAAATAATATTACACAAATTACAAAAAAAAAAAAAAATTAAATAAGGTAGTTATCTAGAAGTGGGGTCCACCCCATTTTTGGCTATAAAAAATCGAAATATTAACATATCAGACTTATTTTTTTTCATTTTGTTCGAAGACGCATTTATGATAAAGAAAATTTACAGTTTAACGAGGAAAATCTAACGAGAACTAACCAGAACTAGGTTATAGTTTGGATTTAGTTGATTGTTAGTTCTGGTTAGTTTTTCTTTTAAAAAAACTTCCTGGTAAATGGAAAAAAACAACCTTCGATAATAACAAATTATTAGAAAACATCTGGTAACATTGCTTATTCAAGGAGGGAAACGTCAACAGAACGGCATCGTATCATCTCTTTCTAATGTATTCTTTCTCATTTTTTTTCAGGTTAGTGGGCCAATAATTTAAAATATTTTATATGGGAAATAAAGAAATTATTTTATTTTGTGATAATGTGCGCGAAAAATCATTTTTTTAGACCCTATGGTGTAAGAAATAAGTAAAAAAAAAAAATAAAATATTGCTGTTTAAAAAAGAAGTTAAAATTCAACAAAGCCAACAATCACTAACCAGAACCAAACAAAAGGCGGTTGTTATACAAGGCGTTTTTAAGAAAAATAAATGTATTTTGTTTTCCGCTTTTATTGTTTTATTCAGACAGGGCTGAAAAACTAGATTGTCGCAGCATACATATTTTAAATTATATACATAAACCTAAACTTAGAAAGCTTTGTATTAATATAAAAAAAACTCCAGAAAATTGTATTGTCAAATGTTCTTTTTTGAAATACCCCCGATGTACTAAGGCACTGGTTGTACAAAGTCTCGCTATTTTGGTTAATATGAAAACCAATTAAAGAATAAAACCCCTTAATCCACCAGGATACCTAAGCAAAGTGAATGGAATATACATTATGGTACACAACACTAAGATAATATTATATAATAAGACTATGACGAGTATGAAAATTTTCCTACTTATGTTAGTATTACATAACTAAGACCCTGCATTTTAAATACTACTAACAAAAAGGTTTATTTTAAGCCCTATGCAGTTAATTTTCCGTAAAACATGGTGGAAAAGCGGAAAACTAAACTTTTCAATGTGGGGCCGGGTATTTTGTGAATGAAGAGAGTTATATTAGGAAAATATCGCTGAAAAATAAGGGTCCTATCTAGACTAGGACATATTTTATGTATAATAACATTTTCGTTAATATTTGACAAAAAAATAAGGGACCCGTACGGTATGCTTGAATTGAACTTTGAATATTCATTTAAAAGTCTTTTTTTCTATGCTGTACGTAGTTATTGGTTAAAGGGGTAACCAACCTTAAAGCAACCCTTATTTAGAACCCTTATTTGTATCTAAAGTAATATATTTTATTATAAAGAAAATAGCTGATTAAAAAAGAGTTAAGTTAAAAAAAAGTAATTAAAAAAGTGACATTTTTAATGCCTTTTTTATGATTTTTTAATACTTTTAGACACAAATTACCCTTTTAACAATAGATATTTTTTAAAGTTACCTTATATGTGACCAAATTTTAATAGTAGTTTATTCGTAAAACGGCTTCCCTTAAAAATTAAATAAAATTAAAATATAGAGTTATTAGAGTCTTGTATCTAATTGAAAAAAAAAACGTTTTTTTTATCGTCTGTGATACGGGATATTAACAATCAATTTTTGCATAACTACCATTGCCCAATTTCGCTGCAAGTGGCGATCACCTTCAGGGTACGTTTTTTGGGTCGCTAATGCCGAATTTCGGGTCCCGCAGCTCGGCAATTCTGGCATCACCCCTAAAAATGCAAAAAACACCCTTTTTAGGGTTTTTTTAACGAAAATCTTATAAAAAAACTTATGAAAATGTTCTTTAGACATCTAGAAAATACTCCCAGGTTACTTTTTTTGGTCGCTGATTCCCTTTTGAGAGGTTTTTTAAAATAATCTTATAAAAATTTATAGAAATTATTTATTATTAATAAAAAATTGTATTTTTTACGACATTACATTAATTTGAGCCCAAATTAAATGTTGGGGTAATTCATTGGGGATTAAACAATCCTCAAATATCGTACAATTAAAACAAAACAAAAAAAAAAATTGTGCTTTTTGCCTAAAATTTTTAAAAAACAGCATTTCACCACCAAAAAACAATTTTCCTACTTAAAAATATCCAATTTAAATTAAAAGTAAAACAATGAGTTTAAAATAATTTCTTTTGTTTAAACCCTTTTGACGAGAAAAACTACCCCTAAAACATGATAAAATAAACAGTGCGAAAAAAAAAATATTTTTTACATTTACCTTAAATTGATTTTGAATAAAAAGCCATTTTTTGATTTAAAAAAATCATCCCATTACCAACTAAAATGATTTCGTAAATCTCTTTGGGGTTAAAAAATATCTTATTTAATGTAAAATAAAAACAATTAGTTTACAATAATTACTTTTTTTTTGCTTTATTTTTCGAATGAAAAGCCAGAAAAGCTATTGAAAATTCAAAAAAATGTAGAAGTAGTTATTGTAAACTAATTGTTTTTATTTTACGTTAAATAAGAATTTTTTACTATATATTTACGGGTTCATTTTAGTTGTTAATGGAATGATTTTTTTTCAAATCGAAAAATGGCTTTTTATTCAAAATCTAAGATAAATGAAAAAAAAATTAATTTCTTTGGCCACTTTTAATTTTATCATGTTTTAGGGGTAGTTTTTCACGTCAAAAGGGTAAAAACATCTGGTGATATTTTTTTATAAGCAAATTTTTGGTATAGTAAAGAAAAATACAAAATTATTTTAAACTCATTGTTTTACTTTTAATTCGAATTGGATAAGCCCCCAAAAGGGGTGGAAGGGGTACTTATAATCCCTTACGGAAGGAAAATATTTTTTTTGGTCGTGAAATGGCTTTCTTTTTAATTTAGGCAAATACCACAAAATTTTTTTGTTTACATTTTTTAATTATACGATATTTTAGGGATGATTGGGGGTTTTTTCACCCCCAATGAATACCCCAAAATTTAATTTAGGCTTAAATTATTATTATGTAATAAAAAATACAAATTTTTTATCAATAATAAATGATTTCTATAAGGTTTTATAAGATTGTTCTTAAAAATTCCCTAAAAAGGGTGTTTTTTCTCTTTTAGGGGTGTTCCCGCGGTTCAAGGGTCTCGGGACCCCAAAATTCGGAATCAGCGACAGACCTGGGAGTATTTTCTAGGTGCCTTAAGACTATTTTCATAGTTTTTTATAAGATTTTCGTAAAAAAAAACCTAAAAAGGGTGTTTTTGCATTATTAGGGCGATGCCAGAATTTTCGAGCTGCGGCACCCCGAAATTCGGAATTAAGTCGCTACTTAAAAAACGTAACCTAAAGGAAATCTTCACTTGCAGCGAAATTGGGCACCCAGGATCCGCGTTTTAAATATCTTGAAAACGGTTCTTACGATATTTTTTAAAAACTAGTACAAGATAAATCAAAGCATTAGAAAATTAAAAAGAAAACCCTGAATTTTTCGACCGTTTTGTTAAAAAGATATTCATTTTGGAAATTTTACTAGGTCTGTTTGTTATTAAAAAATAGTGTACATTATTTTATTATTTTTTACGTAATCACCCTTATGGAAGGTATATCTTAGGACTAGGTGGTCCAAAAAGTATAAAATAGTGTAAAATATAACTGAATAACGAACAAACCTCATATCTTGTGTGTACAGCAAGGAAGTTTAAAGGTGTATGGAAGCCCAATACTGTAGAACAAAATTGTCCAGGCGTGCAGGGCAGCGGGAATCGGGGGATTGGCCCCGCGGAGTTGCGCAATGAATAGTAGGTCGGAGCCGGACTTCCATAATTCCTTGTAAAGTTGACATCATCAAATGTCAAATTCAAGCATTCACCGTTTTTTTATTTTTGCACAAAATTGTTGGTTATTAAACGATACTACCATAGAATATTTAAAATTATTGTGTAATATTGGATTTTATATCATCTAATATAATAACAGCCTTCTATTTAAATGGTCGATATTTTTGGGAGTTTTGTATTTTTACCAAAAATTTTAGTAAATAAATAAAAACACGATTTTAAAAATAAATTTCAAACATTGTATGATAGTTTCATGTACTTATCACCAATTTTGTGATAAAACAAGGGCAAGATAGTGTAAATGAATTTAATCTAATCTAAGATTGTGGTTGACATTAAAAGTGAAAATTTTTATAACTGCTTTTAGGCATATACTTTTCACTAATAACAAACATTCATAAGACAGAATTAACAGTGGTTAAAAATGTTTGTAACCTTTGGTACCTAGGTATCCATTGTAACAGTAACCGTTAAATATTATGTGTCACAGTATGTCGAGCTTAAAAAGTTGATAATGTAAGTTTAAGAAACCAAAAATCTAATTTCTTTTAAACAAATACAGAAAAAGCAAAAAGGAACTTTAACATAAAATTGTACTTTTTATTCAATTAGAGGGACCTGTATATATTAAAATTTGCCTGGTCTGCCCAGTAATTAAAATTTTGATCCTTTAAAAGAATTACTAAATTATTAAATGAAATATAAGTACCTAAATGTAAACCTTATTTCTTTTTAATAATCCCAGAAATACACAAACATTGTGGAAATCATCTAAAAGATAGTTAAGATTCTTACTTTTCTCACTGCTATTTCCTATGAGATTGTCATTTTCTATAATTCATAATTGATATATTATTATTTATTCGGTTACCTAACGTTACGTCTCATAATGCACCTAATTTAAATATAAGAAATACTTACCTAAAGTAAAAAATGCCGGGTATGTTACCCTTGGATTTGCAAGATAAAATCATACAACCTCATCATTTTGTTACGATATTATAAGTAAAAAAAAAGCAATAACCTAATCACTAAAATAAGAGGTTTTTATCAATCCAAAAAAACTTCTGCAACCACAAAATATAATCACACAAAGCAAAGCAATCGAAACTAATACGGCTCTCATAAAATATAATGTGTTTGCCTAACTACACTGATTTATCAGTGTGTAAGTAGAACACTTAAACATTTCGTGGAATTTCGTTATTGCGCAAAATCGGCGGGCCAACTCGAGAGTTATTTTCATACTGGGCTGGACATTTTTTGATCGTCAACATTGCGGCTTCCATACACCTTTAAACTTCCTTGGTGTACAGTCCCCCACCAAAAAAATATTTTCAAGCATTCAAAACCTCTAACTTTTGATACTAAGCGTATTTCATCTTATTTGGAACAGCGCTAAATTTGAGGTACAGGGTCTTTGATTATATTTACGTGGCATCTAGAGGCTTTATTCTTAAAGATAGAGAAAAATGTTTCATATAAAAATTGTAGGTTCTTTTTCATATTATCTTTTGAAATTATTAGTAAAAAATTATCCTATTAAAAAAATTTAAAAATATAGGCTACTGCAACTTTTTTTAATGGGACACGCTGTATATTATGTGCTACAATAAAAGATCTTTTTTGCTGATTTCAAATATATATTTAAACATTGATGATATTTGAGTGAATCATTTTTGAGATATTTTAGCTTAAATTAAAAATAAATCGCAAAAAAGTTTCATATTAGTATCAAGAAAGCCATGGAAACAATAAAATTGTTATGCTGCTAAATTTGATGAGGGTTTTCTCTGGACCGATAATGTTTATTCCTGCGGTTAAACATTCCTGCTATAGTAAAGGAAGACCCCTCGGTGTAAAGAATTTTATATAAAAACTCTGGATCTTGCTGCATAAGTCTAGCTATTGCCAATGCACAGGTTGCATGCCTCAGGTCGATTCTTTTTTCATTTTTTTTTGTCTTGGGACAGTCCACGAAGGCTGATGCCTAAGTACTAACGTACCGTGGGTGTCTTCAATGTGGTGAGAGGGAGTTTATTCACACGGGACTTAAATTTTTGGAGATTGGGAGGAGAAGGAAAAACTTCTGCGGGCAGCAGGTTCCATAGTCTTGACACTCTAGGAATAAAGGAACGAAGAAAGCGGGAAGTTCGGGGCCTCTCTAACTGAACTGTAAAAGGATGCATAAATGTTGCACTACGTGTTGCTCTGTTGGGGGCTGCCAGAGAAGGAATAATACTGGCCAATTCCTCTGAGCAGAAGCCGTGAAAATACCTATAGAAGAGCGACAGATCCCCTACAGCTCGACGATGGGCAAGAAGAGAACCTTTCTGTGAGCGTTGGATCATTAATAAGACGAACAGGTCTTTTTGAATGGAGTCCAGAAGGCTAAGTGTTGTAGGGGACGCCATTCCCCAGACATGAGAACAATATTCCAAAGAGGGTCTGATTTGGGATACATACAGAATGTACAGATTGGAAGAAGAGAAATATTTTCTGGCTCGAAAGAGGAACCAATCTTTTTGAAGCTGCCGAAGCTATGGATGAAATGTGTTTGTGCCAGTTGAGGTTATTCTCAAAAGTAACGCCGACTAGATTAAACGACTCTTTGTTCTGCAGAACTTGGCCGCTCATATGTAGGGATGAGCATTCGCAGACTTTTTCGCGACAGCGAACATGACTGTGTTTTTGAGGCATTAAACTGAACACGATTTTTGGCGCCCCACTCAAGATAAGTTTGAGGTCTTGTGAAAGAGATATCTGCATTGACCTGCGCTTGTTTTCAAAATCAGAATTACACGGTGGCTTAAGAAATTGAATACTAGAGTGGAGGGTACTATCGTCAGCAAAACTATGAATGGGATTGATTGTGGAAGAGAGAAAATCGTTAATGTGTAGAAGAAACAGCGTGGGTGCCAGCACTGAGCCTGGGGCACCCCAGCATTTATTTGGTAGAAGCTGGAGGAATGACCATCTACACTAACTGATATACGTCGATTAGAAAGGAAACTGGAAAGCCAAGAGCAAAGCTTAGGTGGAAGACCGTAAGAAGGAAGTTTGTTAAGAAGCCCATCATGCCAGACCTGATCGAAAGCTTTGGATATGTCAAGAGCAACGACCTGGGATTCACCAAGAAACTCAAGGGACTTGTTCCAGTTGTATGAGACAAAGGAAAGAAGATCAGCTGTGGATCTACTGTGACGGAATCCATATTGTCTATCATGTAAGATCTTATGTTTTTCCAGATACTTTAAGATTTGGGAATTAATGACTTTTTCCATTACCTTGCAAACAACTGAAAGAAGAGATATAGGTCTATAGTTAGAAGGGAGACATTTGGATCCTGTATATTGGATTCTGTATGTTGTGTCAAAGATAATACTACTACGGAGAAGATAAACCATTCAATGCTATATTTTTGATGCCCCAAATGGACTTTGGCTAACGCGAGCCGATGTCCATCGAGAGATTTTTGCGCTATCCTTGAACGAAAGTTAAACAGTGTTGCCGGCAGGCCTTTACTATTAGCGTGATGAAACGCGACTAGAAATTACACAATTCGTTTAGCCGCCCGCTTTCGCTACTTCGTGTTCCGAATAAGGTACAAGCGACAGACATTGACAATGTCGCACATGGTTTTGTACCTCGATTCGCTGGGGCAGGGGTTACCGACTTAATTTTATTCGCATTTACGGAAGCATTGATATCTCCGAACTGATTCAAAACGCCCCATTTAAATGAACCATCTATTCATAGTAGTATTATCTTTGGTTGTGTTCAAAAAGATTCTGAATGGACATAAATTTATAAGGATGAAATTTGTAAAATTTTAAGGTTAAATAAATTTTATATTTTTTTTTTAGTTTAGATATCGAATTCAAGATTTATACTCCAGGATTTTTTAAAAGTATTAAAAGTAGTTAGTGCTAATCCAATAGAAAAAGCATAATAATTATCCTGTAAAAAAACGAGGATATCCAAATCTTCGCTTTTATTTCGTGTTACTTTATTACTTTTAGGCTTTTCCGTTTACTGAACTTTCTTACTGTGTGTTTAGTAGTGTTTATAGATGGCTAGTTTTGGTATTAAGGTTATAATAAGTGATATTCCCTTTGCACTATTGTCACATTATTATTGTTGTCATAAAAAAGACGCACAATAGCAATTTGTTTGTTTTTCTGAATAAGCCATCGACAAGAAAGCAATTTAAAGTATAATAGTTCAAAAGATAAATCCACACTTTTTACAATATCAAGACGTCAAATTTATCAGCAATTTTATTGTTTATAAAATATCTCAAAAATGGTTTACCAAATATCATCAATGTATATACAGGGTGAGTCAACGATAGAGTAAAGTTCATTATTTCTTTGGTGTCCAAAGTTATGAGAAAATAGTAAATACAAAGATTAAAGATTCTTGGGATGCACAATTTAAAATTTTTTTTAAAGTATACAGGGGGCTAAAAAAGCGTACGAATAAACAAACATTTTTTAAATGAAACACCCTATTTTTAAATTTTGATTTAAATTTCCTTTTAAAAATTCTTCAATTTTTTTTATTAATAATAAATACCCTAAACCTAATAGTTTTCCAATATTTCAATTTTCAAAAAAAGAAAAAAATTTTTTGACACTTGCAAAAAAATTACGAAAAGGCCCCAAATTTTTTTTGAAGGTAGATTACTCATTTTGATATTACCGTTTTGAAGATGACGAAAAAGATATATGCAACGGATTTTTAATTAGATGCTACAGGGTGTTCAAAATAAACGAATATATTTGGATTATTTTAAATTGAAAATCGATTTTTAAATGGCGCACCATATATATTATTATTTTTCTGAAGATCTTAAAAAAACCCACAACTTTTATTAAGTATGTTATACCTATTTTTAATACTTTGGGATTTATTTTAACTTTTCCAATATTTACCCTTCTTTTTTGTCTAAGACTATTGCTATAACATTAGTTGGCCTTTTTTTAAATTTTAAATTCACAGAAAAAGTAAATAATAATAAATACCTATTACTACAAATTAATTTATTTTTAATTATTATAATGGCGCAATAAATGTTCAAAAATATGCCCTTCTATTTGGATACACAGTTTAGTCTTTTTCGTATATTTTTTTGGACGTTCCTTAGCATAAACGTGTTATTCTCCCACGCGTCCCGAATCCTATTTTCCATATTTTTGGTGTTGTAGGGATTCACATAAACACGATCTTTCATATTCCCACAAAGAAATCTAGTGGTTTTAAAGCAATGATCCGGGGGCCATCCAATGAATCCACCTCTACCCGATCCATTTCTGTGGGTAATGATTATTTAAAAATTCTCGAACTTCTCGATGGTAATGCGGAGAGCTTTTTTCTTTCGGAAACCAATTTTTTGGATATCAATGTTATCCCAAAATTTTTGAAGAAGTTGAGGTAAAACATTCTGCAAAAGTTTAAATACCTAGGCCCGTTAACTGTTTCGCGAAAAAAATATGGTCAATAACATTAAAATAAATTTTTTTCCACACACATTAAGTGACCAATGGTTTTGGTTTTATTCCCGTACCCCGACTGGATTAACTGTTGAATAATAGTGCATGTTATGACGATTAACTGCACCATTACTGCGAAAAGTAGCTTCATCGGGAAAAAATTATTTTAAACAAAATTTGGATCGGCCTCTATTGCTTCATTTTTTAACGGGCAGAAGTTTTCCCTTTTTTTCCCAAAAACGCGGTCTAGAAGTTCTTGATGTGGTCCTTGGAAGGGATGATATTTGTGTTTTTTTAATTGTTCGGTTAACGGTAGATTGGGATGTATCACATAAGCTAGCTACTTGACGGCTACTAACCTGGGGATTATCTTGAACTTGAAGTAAAAATTTTCCAACTTTTTCCTCATTGGTAGCATTCCGGTTTACCACTTTGTTTTTTATCAATACTACCACTAGCATTAAACCGTTCCATTAAACACTAAGAGATTGCCCCAGTCGGTACACGTCTATTAGGGTACTTCGCTTGTAAGTCTTACTGACAACAAAAAATATTTCTTTTTTCGCCTAACATAAATAAATCATATCAATTAATTAACTTTTGAAATCCATACTTATTTTTTTTTTAAAATTTTCTGACACCACAATAAATTTTATGAATTTATTTACTAGATGTCAGGTTAAAATTTGACAATGTCATTTTGTCATGGCCAACTAATGTTATAGCAATAGTCTTAGACAGAAAGAAGAATAAATATTGGAAAAGTTAAAATAAATCGCAAAGTATTAAAAATAGGTATATGACATACTTAATAAAAATTGTGGGTTTTGTAAGATCTTTTAGAAAAATAAAAATATATATGGGGCCATTTAAAAAAATCAGATTTTCATTTA
The DNA here is from genome assembly GCA_019359885.1 of Listronotus oregonensis. NCBI lineage: Eukaryota > Metazoa > Arthropoda > Insecta > Coleoptera > Curculionidae > Listronotus > Listronotus oregonensis. Next base: position 13,429 of record JAHBCN010016209.1, read on the forward strand.
AAATGATCAAATATATTCGTTTTTTTTGAACACCCTGTAGCATCTAAAAAATTTGTTGCATATATCTTTTTCGTCATCTTCGAATAATAATATCAAATATGAGTGATCTACCTTCAAAAATAAGGGCTATCGTAATTTTTTTGCAAGTGTGAAAAATTATTTTCTTTTTTGAAAATTTAAATATTGGAAAAAATATTAGGTTTAGGTATGCATTATTATTAATAAAAAAATTGAATAATTTTAAAAAAAATTAAAAAAAAAATTTAAAAAAAGGGTGTTTCTTTAAAAAAAAAGTATGTTTTATTCGTCCGCTTTTTTGAACCCCCTGTATACTTTAAAATAATTTTAAATTTGCATCTAAAAATCTTTATTTTTTTTTTTCTTTTTCCATAACTTTAAACCAATGAAAAATAACTTTTCTCTATCGTTGATACCTGTAGATACAAAAGGTGTTGAAGAAAAACTTTTTTATTTTTTGTTTTTATCGAAAAAAGCTACTCTGGATAAAAATTTTTGCTACTTCTAAGAGTAAGATTGGGATAGAAACATTTAACATATTTTATACGGGGTGTTCAGAAAATTGGAAAAACTTAAAATGGTACAAGAGTAAAGTGCATTTATTTGATAAGATATGGAAATAAGTTACTAGGAAAAGTTGTTCAAAATTAAAAGGTAGTCTCATATACCAATTTTTGAAAAAATCGGCCTACTTTTATTTATTTGTAATAAAATTTATTTTAAAATCAATTTAAATTTTTTTTTATCAATTTTGTCAATTTTTTTGCTGTTAAGTAAGCATTTAAAGCTGACGTTACGGCGGCTAATGAATTATAAAAGCAAAGTGTCAATAAAGCTTGTCACTATCAACGCCTACTAGTACAATAATGAGTTGTTAATTTGAAATTAGTTAATTAATATTAAAATAATTTTTATTACAAGTTAATAAAAGTTTTTTGAAAATTGATATAAGAAACTATCTTTTACTTTTGAACAACTTTTCCTAGTAACTTATTTCCAATCTTCTCAAATAAATGCACTTTACTCTTGAACCATTTAAAGTTTTTTCAATTTTCTGAGTACCGCGTATAAAATTTGTTAAATGTTTTTATTCCAATCTTACTTTAAAAAGTAGCAAATTTTTTTAAGAGTAGTTTTTTTTGATAAAATTAAAAATAAAGAAGTTTTTTACTATTCAACACCTTTTCCGTGGACGTACTGGTGTGTCCACGGAAAAGGTGTTGAGTAAGAAAAACTTCTTTATTTTTAATTTTATCGAAAAAAGTTACTTAGATAAAAAAATTCTACTTCTTAGAGTGAGATTGGGATAAAAAATGTTTCATATTTTATACGGGGTGTTTAGAAAATTGAAAAACTTAAAATGGTACAAGATGTGCATTTATTTGCAAAGATATGAAAATAAGTTACAAAAAAAGTTGTTAAACGTAAAACGTAGACCCAATACCAATTTTCAAAAAATCCCACTTTTATTTATTTGTAATTAAAATTTCATTATCAATTAACTAATTTCAATTTTTGGACTAGTAGGCGTTGATAGTGACAAGCTTATTGACATGCTTTTATAATTCATTAGCCGAGTATGGTCAGCTTTAAATGCTTACCTAACAGCAAAAATTTAATATAAATTGATATTAAATAAATTTAATCACAAATAAATAAAAGTAGGCGGATTTTTCAAAAATTGGTATAAGAGACTACCTTTTAATTTTTGAACAACTTTTCCTATAACTTATTTCCCATCTTATCGAATAAATGCACTTTACTCTTGTACCATTTAAGTTTTTTCAATTTTCTGAACACCGTATAAAAATATGTTAAATGTTTCTATCTCAATCTTACTCTTAGAAGTAGCAAAAATTTTATCAGAGTAGCTTTTTTCGATAAAATCAAAAACAAAAAAGTTTTTTCTCTTCAACACCTTTTCCGTGGACATACTATATATTTGAAATCAGTAAAAAAAGTCTTTCTTTGTAGCGCATAATATACAGGGTGTTCCATTTAAAAAAGTTGAAGTTATCCACATTTTTTCATTTTTTAAATGTTGTAATTTTCTACTGATAATTCTAAAAGATAATATAAAAAAGAACCTGCAATATTTATATAAAACATTTTTTTTATCATCAAAAATAAAGGCTTTAGATGCCACGTAAATATAATCAAAGACCCTTTACATTGAAAATACTGCTTACGAAGTAAACTAAAATAGGAAAAATATAATGATCGACGAAGATAAAAGATGTTTAACCCAATCTCGGTTTGACTTGTGGACGAGCCGGACATTACTTAGTATAAGGCTATAATTTTGTCTACAACTATCGCCAGTGAACTACCCTAATATGGCTCTACTTTAAAGAAAAAATGCCTTTAATAAACCATTTTTAAAACTTCAGTCCAAGTCCAAAGTTTTATGTAGATTGGTCTTACTGTAAATTTTGTGTTAATGTTACTTCTTTATCACTTACTTTTGCTGTTACATCGTAATAGCCAATCTATGATGTCGGTGGTCGATATAATATCATATTAATAATAAGAATTTCCAATATACAAAATGTTTTTTTTTCTTTCCAGATTATGGAAGATGCCCATGTCGACGCAGTCATGATCCTAGGCGAAATATTCCGCACAGAAGGAAAATACGACTTTTCGCACCAAGATATGACGTACAGAATCCAGAATTTAGCTCAAACTATGTTGGTCCATCGATTATGTCCTCCTCCAGAAGAAGTTTATTCGTTGCATCGAAAACTTTCAGGCGTATTTTTACTTTTGTCCAAGCTACAAGTAAAAATTGAGTGCAGACAAAAGTTTCTCGCGTTGTATGAACAGTATATGCTGTTAAACCCTATTCAATCACAGTAATTCGTTATAACAATGTCTTAAACATTAAAAGCTATAATAATTTAATACTAGTCCATGTTTTCCCAAACCTCTGTTATGCCTTATAAATATTTATTGCATCTAATTTTAATAAACCAAACCTTTTTAACACCAGAATGTTTTTTGTTTTGCTTACCATTGAAATTACTATCAATTAGAAAATCCCTTGTAATAGTTGAAAATTTTTTGTGCGCACGCCCCAAATTCCGCCATGTTTTAAGGCACTTTATGTTTTTTTTTTATCTTTTGACAGTGTACGAAATCCGAGGCTTAAGTACTAACGTACCGTGGGTGTCTTAAGATTGCATTTACGCTACACCTAAGGGGTCAGGCGAAAGGACGCGGAGACGGTGGGCGGAGACTAACAAACTCCCACTACCACAATTTTCGTATTGCCGCCAAGGAAGTTTAAAGGTGTATGGAAGCCCAATGCTATGGCCCATTCGATCAAAAAATGTCCAGCCCAGTATGAAAATAACTGTCAAAGTTGGCCCCGCCGATTTTGCGCAATAACGAAATTCCACGAAATAATTTAATGTGTTGCCTACTTACACACTGATAAATCAGTGTGTAGTTACAGTTAGGCAACACATTATACTTTTATGGAAGCCGTATTAGTTTCGATTGTTTTGCTTTGTGTGATTATATTTTGTGGTTGCAGAAGTTTTTTTGGATTGATAAAAACCTTCTTATTTTAGTGATTAGTGTTTATTAAATTGTGACTATAATTTTGTGTTTATTGTTTGTTACTTATAATATTGTAACAAAATGACTAGAGGTTGTATGGTTTTGTCTTGCAAATCTAAGGGTAACATACCTGGCATTTTTTACTTTAGGTAATTATTTCTTATATTTAAATTAGGTGCTTCTTATAAGACGTAACGTTAGGTAACCGAATAAATAATAATATATTAATTATGAATTATAGGAAATAAAAATTTCATAGGAAAACCTTTAAAAAGCCAATGTGTCTAGTCTAGCACCTTTCTCTCTCGCTCTGCGTGCTGATTGGTCGACGGTGTATATATCCCTCTCCGAAGATTGCAACATTCGAGCATATACCCACTACAGCAGCGTTTCTCAACCTTTTTTGGCCCGCGGACCAGTAAAATTTTTATTTCGTAATTTTATAAATTAAAATTTAGTTATTGTCTTTTTTTTCATGGATAATTTTTTTCGCGGATGGAAAAAAATGTCCGCGGACCACTAGTGGTCCGCCTAACCAGCTGCACTACAGCATGCAAGAGAGAAAAAAGAATCGCAGTATAATGTTTCTTTCTCGCTCCAACGTACTGATTGGTCGGTGGAAGGGGTATTTATTCCGCTCTGCTTGCTGCGTTATAAACAAATTAAAACATACTGGATACTGCTCTGTTTTTGGCGTTGCTGTAAGGCAATTGCAAAAATTTAAAACACGTTCAATATTTTGACAACGGAAGTTTTAGTTGGAATTCTTAAAGTTGTGTAAAAAAGTATTATTAATTTAATATTTTACACTATTTAAGCTATAATTTTCGGAATAATACTTATAAATAAAACAGTTCTCAAGTACTACGCTTGAGTACTGGCCTGAGTTAGGCCCGCGGATACCTCTCTCAGTAGATGCTGTGCCAGAAAAAAAGTTCTAAAATATTTATTTAGCCCTAACCTAATAAATTCGTAATCCTGAGTTATCTGCCTTTCTCTTACAAGTTTAAAGTTTAAATGACCTTTTGTGAGAGAAAGAGAGATATGTTGACGGGATTAACGGATCTCATGCGTCCGATTTCCGACCATCCGACGTACGAAAATTTTTAAAATTTTGACGGAAAAACTTGCATGTCTCATTGATCGAATTTCGGATCGATATCTATCAAAAAAAAAGAAAATAAGAGCATTTTAAGGTCAAACTCTGAAACTGAAATGAACAAGAGGGAAATAATAACCTAAAGGAACTAATATTATTTAATGGAAGAAAGAGAAAAGTGGTTGTTGAGTATAAGGTAAATTAAGGTTAATTAAAATTTTTTAAGATTTTAAATTATAACTGTTTATTTAATATTCAATATAATTTAGCAATTACCCCAACAATTATAAAGTAAAGGGTTTGAAGACAGAAGAAACTCCGATCATCATTTTACAAAATTAAATTAATTTAACTACATCGACGTAAAATGTTAAAATTTTCGGATGAAAAATGGCGCCAAAATGTTCTGACCAATCAAAATACTTTCGGGTGATCGGATCGTCGGAAATCGGACGCATGAAACTCCGGCTTTAGAGTTAACTCGAATTTATAATAATGGGCCTTAATATGACTCTGGCATTAATATCTAAAATGTTAAAAAAGACAGCAACAAATAAAATTAGAAGTAAGTTTTGATATCGTATTTTTTAAATAGCCTCTCTGTGTTTATTTCTCACAAAGATCATTTACAACTTCTATATTCAAAACATTTTTTAGGAAAAAGGCCTCAAATAGATCAAATATCTTTTTCTCACTTTCTACGTTATACCACAAATTAAATTACATTAATTTGATTGAAACCTTAGCGAATGAAAACGCAAAAAGCTTTATATAAATAACTTGATGTCTAGTACAGAGTGATACAAATTAAAACTAAGAACGAAGAGGATGGAAAAAGTGTTTATAAAGGTACCTAGTTTCTTTGTAAAAAAACAGATAATATGAAATAGATACACCTCTAAAAATTTTGTATATATATCTGCTGTTCCTATCCTAAATGCAACACAATACATTAAATACATATAGAAATTCAATTACATGTAAAAAAATCAATATTAATATTATTATACAAATATATATTAAACAATTTCGTATTCCCATTTACTAGTACATTCGGGCGAAAGGACGCCGAGACCGTGGGCGGAGACTAACAAACAACCACTACCACAATTTTGATATCCGCATTAAAAAAATTATAATTTAGTTCTTAAATTCGGTGTATCGATGCGATGTTGTTTCCGATTGCAGCCACAGGAGATAACGTTTTTAACTATTTTTCACTTAAATGACATAAATTATACACCATTTTATAGGTAAGGAAATAATCTATGCCTCTGCTGTAACGGATTTGTGAAATATGAAAATCGAGTTAAAAAGAAAATAGTATCTAAACATAACCATTTTAGGGTGACTTTCATAAGGAAATATTAAAAATAAATCCAAAATTAAAAACTATTAAAGGAAACCTTAGATTTAAGTATTGGTTAATAGTTTTGAAAATTATCGATAACTTATATCGTTTTTGAGAAAAACAATATGCCCCGAACCCCAAATTGGATCCAATTTTCGCGGCGCGAATGGACCCTTAAGATTCCGTTTGGATGCGCCTCTCAGGCATTTTAGAAACAACATATTTTACAGTTTCGTGTTCCATCACGTGCTGCCCCGATGCGTGAAAAAGCAGAACCTATAAAATATCCAGACTTTAAATTAAAAAAAAAAAACGCCATTTCACCATCACCCAGATAGCCAGTGTTACTAAACAAAAATTGACTCATCAGTAGTGGTTGACAACTTGACGTTAAGTTTACGACAATTCGTTACTGAGTCAAATTTGCCTACAAGTTATTAACAATCTACCACCGGAAATGTCATGAAAATTGTCAGCAACAGTTGTAGTCAAATACCGTACAATTTACCGACAATAACTTTCCCCCAACTTTTTGTAGCCAAGGGTCCTCGTTGTAAAAAG
>JAHBCN010016210.1:0-19795 GCA_019359885.1 Listronotus oregonensis
AAAAAAACTAAATTTCAGTTTCACTCCGGTAAAGTTACTTTACCGGCACTAGTGATGTAATGTTTCATTTCCCGGACTCAAACTGACAACGTAATGGAGTATATTAAGGTACAGTATGAAAGAAATTATTATTTAGATATGTATTCTTTTTTACCATATAACTGCATAATATGTGGTGGTTTGGACATTTTCAGATGCCAATTTCTCGAAAACCAACAAAGATAGGTATATGATATATTACAGGTTATATATCAGGAATGACTTGCAGATTTCGAATCTTCAAAAATATACAGAATGTTTCACAATATATCATTCTAAAATTTGTAAGCCGCATGTTTCATTTAAGAAAATAAAAGGCTTGGTGGTGACTTTGTTGTCACCCTGTATATTGTTGCAAATTTTAATTTGTATTATTCTTACGGCTGTTTTCACTCATTATTAATATACAGTAATAATATTACCAAGGCAAAATCTAAAGTCATTAAACCAAAACATAAAATTAATAATAGTTTGCCATCATGTTCTAAAACAAACAACAAATACGAGGAGTGGCTCAATTTGTTTAAATCAAGCGCCTACCAGACAAAATTTATTATTATTAATATTTTATCCAATCTATGCAGGAATAATTTGAATATTTTAAGGATTTTTATAGTTTTTTCGGTACAAAAACGCCGCTTTGATGGATTAAATCGAACTCCTTTTCAATTTGTCATACTGACAATAAATAATTGTTATTTTTATGTAATAATTTATTGTTCCTGCTACAATAGAGTTTCGAAATCAACAGTAAATATTTTATTTCGGCCATCTGCCGTATTCGGATGGTCATTAAAAAAATTTTTTAAACGTTGTTTAGATTTACTTTCGCAATTTTAATTTATATTTACTAATATTTCTTCTTAATTTATGTTTTATTTAAAAGGAAACATCCGCAAGAACTTTTTTTTTAACATTCCTAAATATGTTTCCTTTAATTACCATCTGTGTATTCTTTCTCCTAGAACCAGAGATCATGATTTAAATTTAAGTAGCAGAGGTACGATATAAAATTAACATTTTCTTAATGGGAAACCTTATTTATTGGGTCATTTTTGAAAACGTCTTTTTGAAAAGTGTTTATTTTTAGTAAAAACATTATTAATTTGGTTTATATTGTCAATAGTACAAAATGCATAAGCATCACTAAATATCTTATAATAATCTTAAAACCTTTTAATAGCTTAAATTACCAAATAACTATTTTCTTTAACTACAACATTTAACCTACAATCTGACACACTTACCTCCATACATGAATGTGAAGTAAAAAATATTCCTAACCTATTTTTGGATATTATAAAAAAGTCTAAAATAAAGACTTATTTTATTTTACTAGTGCATAAAGAGCCACTTTACGGCGGCTAAACTGTATAATAAAGAACTGTTTATAATGTAAAACTGCATTAAATTATTTTTATGGAAACGTATAAAAAAATGTATCGTGTGTTAATTTTATATTGTACCCCTTTTTTTCAAATAATAATTTTCTTTTCTTAAGTATTCTTTCAGGTTTTTCAAAAAAAAAAAGCAACATAGAGTAAGATTCTCCTATTTTGGGACAGTCCATGAAGACTTAAGGACTAAGTAATAATGTACGGTGAGTGTCTTAAGAGAAGTCTGACTTTTTTTTTAAAAATAGAATAATTTGAGATTGTACTCAAAAAAGTTCTATTAATTCCATTTTAAATCCAATTATTGTTGTACAGGGTGTCCTATTTTCGTGTGTTTTACGGGGTTTCTCGCTTATAAGTGAAGTTAAAAAAATTTTCCGACACCGTGCTACTTTTTTGTCAAACGAAAGATGCCGCAAACAGATTTTCCTAGCCCCCCTTGTTCTTCGCTACGGGGGGTTTTTTTAAAAAAAATTGTATTTTCGGTTACCCCTCTATCTCAGGTATCTGATAACTTATCAAAAGATAAAAACGGGCCCAAAAACTTTTTACGCAGAATACAGTGGCGTACTTGAAATTTTTCTGGTTTTTTTTTTTTTGAGATATTACCCCCAAAAAAGTACTTTTTTAAATGGAACACCCCCAAAATTTTTTCGTCATATTATTTTTTCCCAGAGCTTTCTAAAAATATAATAAGTGAAACTTATTTTTTTTAAACAGCATAAAAAATGCAATTATTTACTTTTTTTAAAAAAGGCGGCTTTTGTTTAAATTAATGAAGTCAAATTAATCAACGTCAAATGCCTTTCGCACCCCAAAAAAAAACTAGTAATATAAACATTTATTAACAAGATAACCTAATGAATAAAATAACAATTTACCCAGAATTGTTCTTTTTAAAAGACAAACTTAACTACTAATTTTATAAATACTGTTCGAATTGGTGACCATGATGTCTTATGCATTGTTGGTATAGCGTCTGTAGTCTTCTTAACGCATTTTCAAATATGAAAGAGCGGGCTCGCAACTCTCTAAAGGCATTTTCCGTGGCCTCTCTGAATTCCTCAATTGTTTCATACCTCCTCGAGTATATTTTACCTTCTAAATATCCCCACAAAAAATAATCTAAAACTGAGAGGTCCGGAGACCGTGGTGGCCATTGAATAGGTCCGTGCGTGGCTATAAATCGATTAGGACAGTGCTGTTTCAACCAGTGTTGTATCACGTGAGAGTTGTGAGCCGGAGCTCCATCTTTTTGGAAATAGATGTCATTCACTTGAACCAAGGGAATATCTTCCATAATAGTCATTGCTTTTTCTTGAAGGATTTGTATGTATCTATCAGAATTCAAATTTCCTTGGAAAATACAATATTCAATTCTTCTTCCCAAAATGAAACAAGAAACATTGAATCCAAACCTTCCCTGGCGTTCCCTGGGAAAAATAACGTGTTAATTTTCCTGGCTCCAAAACCTTGAGTTATTCCTATTGAGGATACCCGCACTGGTAAAATGGGCTTCGTTCGACCAAATAATATTCCTTTCAAAATTATTCTGCCTTTCACACATATTGAGGAAACCAGTTACAAAACTCCACTCTCCGCTCCAGGATCGCCGGGATGAAGATTGTGCACAAGTTTATACTTGTAAGGTTTGAATTTATGTCGTTTCAAAATTTTTTTTCGACTTTTGTTTTGGATACTCCGATATTTTCTTCTATTTGCCTGCAAGATGTCCCTGGGGTATTTAGACTGATGCCAAAACATTTATTTCAGCTACTTCATTATCTTTACTATAATTTTTCCGGCCTAGGTTTATTAAATGACCCATATTGAATTAAATTGTTTTGTATTTTGAAATATGCACCTATCAGGCTTCTTTCAGGATATCTATATAAATCGAGAAAAAAGTCGATTTGAAAAAAATATTATTCTAGCATTAAAAAATTTAATAGCAATCATTTGACGTTGATTACTTTGACTGTCATGCTGTTTATAAAAATAAGTTTCGACTATATTATATTTTTTTAGAAAGCTCTCAATGTTGCAAATAATATGACGAAAAAATATACGGGGTGTTCCATTTAAAAAAGTGCAACTTTGTGTAATATCTCAAAGAAAGCAAATCCGGAAAAAATTTCAAATTGCGCCACTATATTCGTCAAAAAGTTCTATAAGCATTTTTTATCTTTTCGATAAGTTAGCCTCGGATACCTGAATACGAGGGTAACCGAAAATACAACTTTTTAAAAAGGCCACCTGTAACAAAAGGAGACTGCAACAAATCTGTTTGCGGCATCTTCGTTTGACAAAAAGTAGCGCGGTATCGCAAAACCACACATCTTGTAGCTATAAATAAACTTGAGAAACCCCGTAAAATTTACGAAATAGGACATCCTGTACAAGCGAAAACAGGAATGACCAGCTATTAATTAAATCACTTCATTTATTTTCTGTTAAAACGAGGCTCTATATTAACCTTAATAGTAAAAATGTGTATATGTCGCACCCACGTGGCGTAGTTGTTCATTTCATGAACTGGACGTCTGAGGATTCGTGAAGTGGAACGAACCAGTGTAATAATATTTTATTTTTACTACCTGGACAATTTTTATGTCCAGTTTATGAAATGAATCATATAATTTTCCCATAGAGAAGCGAGACTATATTTTACCATTTGGACACAAAAATCATCAGTTCCTGTAGTGTATATTTGGCATGTGTCCACTTAGTGAAACAATCAGTCGTCGGTGTTTTGAATGGCATAAACATTATATTAAACTTCTAAGTAAGAAATGTTTTAATATTAAAGATAATTTTATACGCTTCTTGATCAGCTTTACACGGAAAAACTAATCACAATAATCAAACTGTTAAGTCATTGCATTTGATTACAGTAAATGAATAAATGACAAATATACAGTACAGGAACTTGATGATTTCTGTGTCCAGATGTAATACCGTCTCGTTTCACCAAGCGGAAAAATAGTGTATCCATTTCATGAACTGGACAAAAATATTGTCCAGTTCATGAAATGAAATATTATTACACTATCTGGTTCCACTTCAGAAACTGCACATTCAGTTTAAAAAATGGACAATTTCTCCATGTGAGTGCGACATATTATATATTTAGGCAATTATGCTTTAGAAATTTTAACTTCTCTTCTAACAAAAAACAACAACGCCGAAAACTTGCAACTACAATTCATATTATTAGGGTGGTAGTCTGTCAGATTTTCAAGACCTACGAGAATGTAAATAGCATATTTATTCAATCGAGTATTTGGCAAAGTTTCGCAGCAATAGAGCCTAGTTTTTGCGCAGATTTATAACCATGGATGAAACATTGGTTCACCAATTCACGCCCGAAACGAAGAGATAATCAAAACAATGAAAAAAGGGAAAAATCGGCTCCAAAGAGGCAAGAACAGTTTCATCTACCCGAAGGCCGTCATCGGTTCCAGTTTTGGGATGCGCAAGGGATAATTTCAATTTGATTACCTTCAGAAAGGAACGATCAACGGCAAATATTGCGCGAACCTCCTGCAGCGTTTAAGTGATGAAATCAAGAAAACGTCCGCATTTGGCCAAAAAGAAAATTGTGTTTCATTCACTGTTCACAGATCCGTTATCGCAATGGCCAAAATCAACGAACCTAAAAATATTAAAAACTTTCTTATGCACCTATTCGCCGGATTTAGCCCCCTCGGATTATTTCCCTGTTTCCAAACGACAAAAAATGGCTCGGGAGTCAAGATTTGTCAACAATGAGAGGTGGTGTCTGCGATTGATAGCTATTTTAAGGAGCTCGAGGATTCCTATTATAAGCAGGGTATCGAAGCCATTGGTATCATGGGAAAAGTGTATTGAGCTTAAGAGAGACTTTGTAGAAAAATAAAAATATATTTTCCCAAGTTTTGGTTGTTTTCTGTGTTAGGTCAGGCACTTCTGGGACCATCCTCGTTTTCTTAGAAACTACTTGACATAACTTTATTAATTTTTTTAGGGGTAATAGAAAACTTTTGTGAATTTATGTACCAAATCTTATACCTTTTTGTGGAACAAATACGAAGTTTTGATAGAGGAAAAATACGCTGAAACCTTTTGTGTAATAAATACACATTCATGCGTTGGGTTGCGTTTTTCATCAATGTCATTTTTTATATTTATTATTAATTTTTCTTTGGAAAATTTTCAAATTAAAAGTGGGAATGTGATGTATATTATCCCATTAAAAAACCCGGATATTAGGTGAAAAAAATCAACATACTGGGAACTCCCGCTGTGCGTTACACGCTGATTATTGTTTTTTATTCTTTTTAAGTATATATATAATCGATTTCTTATGGGAAGTGTATTTGGCAGTAATATGGCAATAAATTTACGCCTACAAAAATAGTATTGTCTAGGTTGTTTTTTTTTTCGTAGGTATTATCACGTGGCCTTGTAGTTTTTTTTTTTATGAAAATTATGCAATATGCATGTGTTTAAAAACCCACTTTAATGAGACAAATTTTAACGAATTATTTATTTTTTAAAATTCGGTGACAATTACAAATAAACACATTTGCTTAATTGTTTATACACAGTAAGAGTCTAAAATACAATAATAAATAATATAAATAAATTAAATACAAGATATTTTTAAAAGCATTTATAGACCCGTCTCATTAGTATTCTTAATTACTTGCCTATGAGAAAAGTATTTATACAGTATGTTTCAAATTTGAGATATGAAGTTATCGATGATTTTTTAAAATCGAAACTCATATCAAGTAGTACATAACTGCCACTGACCTCAATATGGACCGGTATAGGGTATCAGATGCGCGGTTCAAAAGTGAGATTTTATGGACGAAAAAATGTGTCCGTGCGCCGTGGCTCTAGTCATCTCTTAGGGTCCTAAATCATGCGCAGAACGGACTAGCAGATCGATTTTATTTACAAATTCGTCGCCGGCCAGTTCCGTACTTCGTCAATTTAGGTCATCAATTATATATCACAAAATATATATTACACTGGTTAAAAAAAACCATGGTTACTGGTTTTTTGAACCAGTGAAACACATTGGTTTGTTTAGATGTTGTTCTTAACCAAAGAATAGTGGTATAACCTTTGTTTTCCCCCAACGTGCTCTTTGGGTTTGGGGAAAAAGAATATACAGTGTGTCCCGGGATAAATTTATACAAAAAGACAAAAAATTTTGGGGTTGAAATTTGCCGTTTATCCAGCCCTGCTTGTTTAAAAAATAAAATTTAGCATACTTTTATTTTTTTAAAATCAAGCATGTTGATAGAGCTTTTTTTTAAATTGTATGAGTAGGTAAAGTAGTATTTCTAGGCAAGATTTAAAGTTTATAAAAAAAAAGGTTTTAGAATGCAATTATCCCCGAATACCAAATTTTCCCAACCATAGGCCTACTTTGATTTTTACGTTTTGTTTACCAATTAATTTTTTATTCATATTTAATAGGTAAATAATAATTTAAACGTAAAAATCAAAGAAAGCTATGGTTTGAATTTCTTATTCGAAAAAAATTTTTCTTTCCCTAACAACTTTTCTTATAAACTTTTTTTAAATCTTTCCTAAATACTACTTTACCTACTCATAAAATTTAAAAAATGCTTATATCAAGACATGCTTGATTTTTTAAAAAAAAAAATATGCTAAATTTTATTTTTTTAAACAAGCAGGCTGATGCCCCAAAAGATCAATTTTTGGTCATTTTTACGTATAAATTCGCTCATCTGGAACATGTATATACCCGCTTTTGCGTGCTGATTTGTCGGTCTCACCGCGTCGATCTATCGGCACGTTGGTTGGAGCCACGGAGAAAGGTTATACTATGATTCTTTTTTCTCTTTCGCACTGCCAAACGGCAAAGCTGCCTCTAGTAAATAAATGCTCGTTTTGTATAAAGACATTTAAGATGTTTAGAATATCCTTTTATCGCTATCGAAAACATAAGTGTAAGCAGGAAAAGAATTAACGTTATTTGTATAAACATTTTTTTTCCCCCTTTTGTTTATAAGTCTGTTCCAATTCCAAAAAACCGTTTATTGAACGGCCATATGCAAGTCATAAATAAACCCATTCCTAAACAACAGGTGACAGTGTATTACACGATCCCTTTACTGATCCCCGAAAAAACAAAACCCTTTAAATATATAGAAAGCGTTCAAACTTCAGACAGTCACGCGTTTAATAAATTCAGTTTCCAAACCATTTTGGCGTTTCAAAACTGGGTCTTGAAATTAACCCTATCTTCTATTGGCCCCTATTTTTTTTATTTAAATTTTGCAATATTAATTTTGTTATCATTGTTTATATTACTACCTAATAATTTATATATGTATAGAAACGCAAATAAAAGAATTTAGTATATAAATATATAAAAAATATATTTCATAAATATAAATTAATTAATGACATACAAATTTCTAAGACCGGCACTGGTCCTGCTTTTTAAATACGCATGCTTAATGACACTATCGTTTGTTTAGTGCGCGAGATCGTAAACTTGCCATAAATGCGATTGGCCATTATATATCTAAAGTTAGGTTATCTATGATAACTGCCCAATTTTAAATGTTTCTTTCGTGTCGTTTGCGAGATATTAAAAGACAAAATTTTACCCTAAAATTACACTCGATAACGTAAAATGTCATTGCGAATAAAAAAGGCCTATCCTAAACGATCGTAACAGGATATCAGCTGGCTGCCCACAAATACACAGTAACTGCATTTCTGTATTAAAAAAAAATCGGTTAAAAATTGAGGAAGTTATAACCTTGTCCAATCACAGTAACTACCTCAAAATATCCAAATACCTAAGAAAAAAAACAGCAAATCAACTACCCATAGAGAAACACAGTGAATGTGGTGCAGTTATTGTGTTTTATCGTGGGATATGTAGTTAATGTGTTTTAAAACGGTAATATAACTATTTTCTGACATACTCCAAATAATTTTTTTCCACTCTAACCAATTAACTGCAACCAGCTGACAGATTTTCGGATTTTTCTCAGTCTGTGTTATTACCAATTTTGCCAAGCTATAAAATTTTTTTTAAACCAGCGAGTAGTTTTAAACAGATTTTGCGAAGTTAAACCTAATGAAATTAAAAAAAGTTATTGTGTTGTTTGGCCCGAGGCTTTATCTAGGAGGAAAGCTGAAGCACTGGTGGATGCTTTAATAAAAGTAATAAGGAAGGAACGGGATGCTTTCGAATTTATATTTTGGGCTGACAACTGCACTAGTCAAAACAAAAACTGGGTTTTATATACTGCGTTGGTAACAGAACTGAATAATGACACAGGGCCTAATCGAATAATAAAGATAAAAAGAAAGCAAAAACAACAAAACAACAAAAAAGGAACTTTTAGATGTAATTGGATCTTTTAGAAAAAAATCTAGAAGTGTTGCGAAGAATTTTACTCATGGCAAAAAAAGAGAATTGCCAAGAAGACAGAATATGATCCGATAAAAGGGTTATTCTTAATAATTTAGTAGAGGCTAGTAATTTAGTAGATAAAAAAGGGGTCTCACTACTTAAAGAATATGGTATCCAATAATGATTTATATTAATTTGCTCCTTACATAAATCAGTTTTTTGAATTTTTGTCTTTAGTCCTAATCATAATTTAGCTTCCTAAATTTTCTGTGTTAGGTTGTTATCTTTAAATAAATTAGTATTATATTGTTTTTTATTTTGCTTTTTTTATAAAGTTTTGTTACGTTTAAGGCCATTGATTTAAGTGTCTTTTAATTTTTTAAAGCCAAAGATACTAATCGAGCCAAAGATATGCTTTACTTAAATAAAAAAGTTCTTAAATATGTATTATTTTTATTTTATTTCCAGAAAATAATTACATAGTATTTATTCAAAACACAGTAAAAGTAGTTACTGTGTTTTTAAGGGCAATTAAATACAATTTAGTAAATCAATGAAAATACATTAACACCAGTTACTGTGCTTTTTTTGTACGTTTTTTGTAAAATATATTAGTTACTGTGTTTTTAAATTTAGGTTCTTATTAAATTTAATACAGAAGTGATATACAAATCCTTAATTTAGGCTGCGGATTTTATTTTTTATCAGTTTAGGTAATTTATATGCCACTTAAAATATGTCCAACATTCTACTAAAAATGTCCTTTAAGTTTCGTTCCTTAAGAGCAAAAAATAAAGAAAGGTGATTAAAAAATATTAAAAATGCATTTTTTTGAATTTTACTAAAATGTAATTACTGTGTTTTATGCGTGGGGCAGCCGAGCTGGGATCCTGCCAATCAAGCGTCTGGAGACTGATATCAAAAAATTTCATGAGATCTTTAATATTCGCCATGACATTTTATGTCATTCAGTGTAAATATACATGGTGTGTCATAAACAAGTTTTTATACTTCTTTTGGAATTTCGAAACACTTGCCCCAAATTTTCAGCATCTATTAAAGAAATATTAGCATCATAAATAAACTTTGGCTTATTTTTTAGGTAAAATATTATTAATTAATATCTTGCAAACGACAATGAAGAAAAAATTGAAACAGAGCAGTTGTATAACTTGATATGCGCTTTAAAATATCCTTAAAAAAACATTATATCTCCAATTTGGGACATACTGTACAAATATTTCTTTTACAGAAAAGAGCGTGACTAAAAACACGACGTATTCAAGCATTTTTCCAAAAAATAATTTGCTTTTAATCAATTTATTGTAAAATGTAAATATGTAAAATCTCGCAAAAAACGTTCGACGTTTGAGTGGCTGCGATGAAGCGGACGCGGTGTTGCCAAATTTTTTAAACTTTGAAAAGCCATATTTCGAAAACAATTAACTTTTGACAATGTGTTTTTGACTTATTTTGGCACCACTATTGTCCATTAAAATCGTAAGCATCTTACTTTTTACACCCTGTGTAGTGACACCAAAGGAATATAGGAAAATTGTGGTTAGTTGTGGTTATCCATCACAGTTAGACCTTTACTATTATCATCGTCATCATCAGCAGCAGCAAAGATGATTTTGAATAAATGTAAAAAATGGGTTATTAATATTCATAATAATTAGTAGTAGGAACTTGTATCAAAAATTAATCTATTTTTAGGTAATTGTAGTTGTTTCTCATTATTAAAAAAAACTAGTTTTAATAGAGATTTATAACACCAGTAGTTTTGTTATGAGTCTCATAACGTACCTCAAATGCTAGAAAAACAGTTATATAAAATATAATAAAAAATAATAATTACACAGTTATATAATAATCAATAAAGAATTAATTTTACAGTTATCCAGGGTGTAAAAAGTATTGGCGATAGTGGAGCTCAAACAAGCCAAAAAGTTTATATGACATATGTGTCAAAACTTGACAGATTTTTGTCTTAACGATATTACAGTTTCAAACTTTTAAGCAAGTATTTCTGAAATGCTTAACAAGTGGAAACTTTCGTCTTAATCGCTTATTAGTAGATTCATTTGCTAATAAAATAACCAACTTTTAAATGTTATAATCTACAAATAAAAAAATATATAATTTTTCCCCCATCTAAAAATTTAAAAAACAATTGGCAACAGAGCTACCCGTCAGTTATACATTGTATGCACTGTGGCGATATTTTTGTCCGTTTTTAAAGCGGGAAAATATAAATTTACGACAACCGTAGTGCAGGTGTACCAAAAAGTTTAAAAAAAATGGGATGTGTGCCACCGAGAAATCTTATTCTTCAAGCAAAATAAAAAAGTGCTATTTTAAAACATAATAATATATGTAATAATGGATATTCAGCCTAATTTTGTGGTAAGTACAGATATTTTTTATTACGAATAAAAACCAAACAATAATTTATTGTTTCTTACTTAAATTTAATTCCAAATTAAATATTAAAATAAATTGCAAGAAGTATTTTTTATTATTTGTATGTAAATAAACATTTCCTTAAATAAAGTGTAAATGTGTAACACCTCGCAAAAAAACGTTAGAGGTTTGACTCGCTGCGATGACGCGGCGTTGCCAAATTTTTTAAACTTTGAAAAGTCATATTATGAAAACAAATACCTTTTAACCCATGTCGTCGTTGAAAATCCGTAAAGGCGTATCTCGTTTTTAGCAACTTTACAGTAGAGCAATTAATAGAAAAGTGGTAACCTTAGGTGTAGTATGGGTAAAAAACTATTAGACATAAATTATTTTTTTTTTACAGTTATCTTTATCACTAATAGAAGAACGCTATAGGCAATTGAAATTGTTTTTAATTTAATTTTTATTGTTATTATTTACCATTTGTTCAAGATACGCCGGTATGTGTTGCTAATAATAAATTATATGCCCTACAATAATGAGATACGCCCTTTTAAATAAAGATGTATGTGTAAAAGTTATTAAAAAATAATATTTTTTTGTTCTAAACTAGGAAAAAGCATGGATAGGGTAAATGAAAATATTTTAATATTTTCAGCAACCTTTTTCAAACCTAAAGTGGTTATAACACTTAAACCTAAGAAGCAATAAAATAATTTTATGCTTACGATTAGCCAAAATACCAAAGATTAACAATAGAAAAATAATATAGTATGAGTTAAAAAAATATAAATTTAAAAAACATTTTTTACCTTATTGGTGTAAGAATTGTCTAAACAACAAAAATCAAATAGTTTCTAAATTTGGTAACAAAAAAAAAACAACAAAATAAACAAAATAGACTTTTTCTGAGTTGCAACAAAAAATACCCTAGTCCTTTAAAAAGCTAATAAAAATTAAAATTATTTAGTCAAAAAAAAAAACGACAAAGATTTATAGAGGTGGACCTGTTCAGGTAGCTTTATCACTGGCGTGTTTCCTAAGTAGAGAGCCTTCAAATCATTATACTTTGCCAGTGAGATTGGGCAAGGCCCTTTATTTAACTTATTCGGTAGTTTTTTCAATTTCAGATTGTCTTGCAAGCCGTATGAAATGGCACTATGAGCTCTTCACTTTGTCAATGATTAGTGGTGAAGAAGCGAAGGCTTGTTTCTTGTACGTGCCACAATTGCAAGATCATGCACAGAAGAGCTTTAGATAGAATTTCGGTTTTGTCCTCCACAAATGCAAATAAGTCAGCAGATCATACTTTTTTTTCGTTATATTTTTGCAGCGTTTCAAATAGAGCAGAGCTATTTCAAAGCCACCCCTCTTACTATCACACTTGTCCTACAAAAACCCATAGCAATCTCGAGAACCTATATTAAAGAAAGTTAAATTATAGACACCAAACCTTCTTTTGTAGAAAATAGCACCGTCTCGTCGTTTGAGGAAGGCAAGTAAATTACCTGTCGAAGGTCAAAACAGAAACAAAGCAAGTTAGGATTATTTTGAGCTGCAATCTTAAAAGATTTTTTAATATCACGCACAGCGTTTTTGGATTTTGCGTGTTCGTCAAAAATAACTTGCTTTGTCAACTTTGTTTTCTTTGATCCTTCGTAAAATATTTTGCTTAAACCACATTGGTCTCTTTTCTTCCTGTGAAACAAATTATTATTTTTTTTACAATGTATTATTTTCCTTTGTAACTACACTAAATTTTACTAAAAAGAAACAAGAAGCATTCTTTCTGTAGACACAGACTCGTCCATCGAACTGTAATTATAGCTACAGTTCGATGGACGAGTCATTTAAGTTCACATCTCGCGTACAGACAGGAACTGACACGCAAAATGTGAGATACGCCTTTAATAGTACCAGTAGTGTTCTTGTTTGAGTTGTTAAAAAGAGGCGTAAGTCGAGATACGCCTATAGGTAAAAATATTTTTTCTTTATATTTGAGATAGGGCTAAATTATATGGTTCCATATTAGCTAAACGGTTCCAGATTGAGTCACGCAGCTTCATCCCATGAAGAAGGACATATAAATTTGTTTATTGGCGTATCTAACCCATTATTGCCAATTTTTGAGATACGCCTTTACGTTTTAACAACGGCGATGTGTTCATGGCTTTTTCGACTTGTTTTAAGCTCCACTATCGCCCATTAAACTCGTGAGCTTCATACTTTTTATACCCTGTACAATACAAAGCTCCAGTTTTAGTTTATCTAAAGAGTTTTCTCTCGAATTCTCCTTCACTTCTGATACAGTTTAAAAATCCAGCGTTAATCGCGCAAGAAATGTATTTCATGCCACGTGACTGCCAGCGATACACATTTCTCAAAAAGTAAAACAGGCGTGACTCTTCGAAGTTAATGAGGTACCGAAGCGTGGGAGTTAAAAGAGCCGCAACCGATCCAATTTATATCTAATATGTCGGCCTAATAGAGATGTCGGCCTCTCGGTTTATAAGCCCATATTTTATATCTCTCCCGAGTAGTGTTTCAAATTTCACCGCGTCATTCGAGAAATTATTTGTGATTAATAATGCCTATTATAAGCTTTTTTATTTTATCCCTCACTGACTTTGTATTTAATACATTTAATTAATTAAAAAATCAATAATATTTACTTGGTTTACATCTTATTGTATGATAATAGAGAATTTAGCTTAGATAAGCCCCAGTCCACTTTGACCTAAAAAGATATTTGAGGGCCCTATTTCCAAAGTGTAGAATATCCACTTTTTAACAAAAATGAGATAGACGCATCAGTTGATCTTTTAGAGCTGAATTTAAATAAACCATTATTTTACATCAAATCTTCAATGTATTTTAGGTTTAGAAAATTGGGATTTATTCCATAGTGTACAATCCCCAGTAATAATTAAGTTCCAAATCGTACAATCACCTAATGTGTCACATAGGGCAAAACGTACAATCTCCAATGCCAATTCAAATACCTTACACTATTTGATGTGAGCGCCTTATTGTCTTTATTTATTTAATTGTATAATAGTTCGGGGAGAAAGTAGCTATAAATCAGACCTAGGGATGGAATATCCATTACAAAAACAAGGTAAAACACGGAAAAAAGAATATACTAAATTTAAGCATAATAATATTAGTTTAAGGTTATCTTAGCTTTGTATATCCCCAAGACTATATTGTTTTAATTTGAGAATTTAAAATCTTCATTTAAATTTATTTAAATTAAATATACACATCGTTATTTGTAACATATGAAAGATTTATTTTTATGCATGCAATTGAATCAAATTGTTACTATAAAGATTTAGAATGAAGATATCAGTAGCTCAGCATAAGTCGAAAGTTTCTTTAGAAATAAATATATGATTTTGTTATATTGAAGATTCTACCGAATCTGAAAAGTTAATTCGGAAATGTTAGTGTGTTTAAAATAAAACACAACTTCTCAAAGCAAAATTACGCCCTATTTAAAATAAAATATCGTACTTTAAATCTGAGCCTACAATTTGTATTTCTAAGAATATGATATACTCAAATTAAATATTTAAATTTTGGTTTTATTATAGCAAATCTTTGGTATAAGTAGGTTTTGTTTTATTTAGTGATATTGTAATTTTAAAATGAAAATATTAACTATTTAATTTAATAATTTTTAGAACTAAAATATGTACAGGGTGTAACAAATTCGAGTGTATCCATGGGGATCTTGGAAACCATGGAATACGAAGGCAAAGTTGCGCATTTACTTGCCCAACAAAATGCCGTTTAAAATGTGTCAGATTTCCGAATAGTTTCAAAGATATACGGGAAAAACCAAAATTTTGAAAAATGTATTTTATTTTTTGCTAACCCTATTTATTAACCGATTTTAAAATTAATAACACATTCACATAGCCACTTTATTTCCGTTAAATATTAGTGTTTTTGGATTTGCCATTCAAAGTTTCGTTTTCGACGACCATCATCAACTTTATTTTTCTTGTGTACGCCATATAGGATCTCTTTCACTCCATTACTTCTTGAGCTAAGTACCGAACCACAAATCTGATATGCAAGTGTGATACATCGTTGAATAGGTCATTCAATAAGAAACTCAAAACTAAAAAAAAATCCAATATGGCGTCCACAAGAAAAAATAAAGTTGATGATGGTCGTCATAAATTAAACGTTGAATGGCAAATCAAAAACACTAATATTTAGCGGAAATAAAGTGGCTATATAAATGTGTTATTAATTTTAAAATCGGTTAATAAATAAGGTTAGAAAAAAAGATCAATTTTTGAAAATTTTATTTTTTTCGTATATCTCTTTAACTATTCGGAAAAATTACACATTTTAAACGGCATTTTGTAGGGCAAGTAAATGCGCAACTTTACCTTAATTTAACCAACCTCGTATCTCTTACGGTTTTTAAGATCCCCATGCATACACTCGAATTTGTTACACCCTGTATAATACATTTAAAGAGAAGCTGCTGCACCAATAACTGAACACATTCTTTTTTAACGTGACCGGATTTTTTTCCGTATTCAGTCAATTTAGTAAAATAATGTTGTATATGACCTCAACACTGTTGACCTAAACAACGTTACTTTCATTAAAATTGGAAATACGGAAAATAGAGGTTTTTTTTTTTTTTGTTTTAAATTTCTTTTTTTAAAAAGTTTTTTCGCTGTTAAAAAGTCCATTATAATTATAACAGGTTTCGCTGACAACTAAAAAAAACAAAGTAAAAATCTTAACGTTTTTAAAAAAATCATTATGAATCTTTTAAAAATCTTGTTAAATAACAAAATATAATTTTCATTATAGAAGAATTAACTTTAAGTTCTACTTTCTTGAAAAAGAAACAGTCTTGTTCTCAACTTTAACGAAATAAAAATCAGTTCAGCTATTTTTCTTTGAAAGTCATTCTAGGCCAAAACGATTAGTTTTTAAGAAGGCCTTCGGACAACTCTGGCAACTAAATCTTCCTCTTTACATTTTCTAAAAAATAAAATAAACATTCGAAATGCTAAAATTAAAATATTAAGCAACACATTTTTCTGTAATAAGTAAATAGGTGGGTATATCAGATTTCTATACCAACATACAGATAAATAAAAATAAAATATAAATAAAATGCATGTTAAAATTTAATTTAAAAGTAAATTAACTCCTATACATACATACAGGGGCGACAAACTACAAGTACAAAGTGTTTTAAATATAATTAATTCAAAAAACTGTTTCTCAAATCGTCTACTAGGTTTTACTAGGTACTCCTAAACATTTAACTAAAAAGGTAAAGATACTCAGGCTTATACAATATATTATAGAAAGCAAGATACATAATATGTATTATTATTATAAATTTTATTTGTAAGAATTTTTTTCAAACAGGTGCAGTTTGGGGTACCTATTGCTTAGAATAGCTTTAGTCAATTTCATTTACCCATATTCCTACCTGGCAAGTTTTAAAAAATGTAACGCGCGCCAATGCCTTTCAATTCCATTTAAGATTTTTTGAATAGTTAAATAAGAAATTTTTAAATAAAAAATAATGCCTAAGAATATACAATTTATTTTATATAACCATGTTTAGTTATGAAACAAAAGCGTATGCTCCTATAGGTAAGTTTATTTAAATAAAAATGCCTGTTTTGGTGACAATTGAGATCTATCGACCCTTGGGTTTTTGGACAACAGTTTTATAAAACAATGGTGTAAATACTTACCTAGGCTTGGATAACACTATCACATCCCCACTGTTGTAAAATGTCTTCAACTCCCATTATTTAATCCTACAAATACCCAAAACAAAAACACGTGCAACTAAGAACAGTCCGATTGAATTTCGCTATACCCTTCCCCTTGATCTATAATCACAAGAATGACCGGGCAAACCAAGCACCGCCAGTTTCCGGTGCCAATCGGTTTACATCCTATGTAGACTTTCTAGAAATGAAAATTTGCGAATTTCAAAAATTTTATATTTAGATTATATTGCAAACATATTCTCAAATTGAGCAATCCAAATGTTTCAAATTGAACATACAGGACGCGTTCTTTAAATGATATGTCATTTTAATTGTAAATGACCAGTTTTTATTTTAAAAGTAACTGAAATTCAAAGTAAAATTATGTTATTTTAAACTGAAGAACAAAGAAGTTCAAACCAAAATCATGAAAGTCTTAGCTTTAGACTGTATTTTTAAAATGAAAATATATTCTGAGGATATGAAATAATTTTATTAATCATTTTTGAAATATTTCTTTTTTAAGGTGGCTTTCTTCAAATAAGAATCAGTAATCTCAATTTAAATAAATATAAACAAAAATATCTAAATACTCTATTTGATAATATGTTTTTTTTCTGTGAAGTATTATCAATATGAATCCAACCATAATTAATAAGCAAAACGGAGTAAACGAAAACAAAAAATTGATAGCGTTTCTTAAGTGTGAAGTGTTAGACAATGTTATGGTTTCAATAACACTAAAATCTTGAAAATCCATTGTCTTTATTTGTTAATTGGTACACAACGTTTCGGTTAGTGATGTATCTCCAACCGTTTTCAAATGATAACTAAAAACTATTCTTTAAAGCTACGACTTATATACTATCCGTTGTTCACCGAAGCTTGATCAATTTTTCACGATTCAGCAACGACTGCCAGATACTCGGAATGTCAATATTGGGTTTGCTAAATGCATTTTGGTTGTTTGCAATTATTACAGCTTCTTTAAATTTTCTTTTCTTCCAGTGGGTTTCTTTATGAATAATTTTTGCTTTTGACTCTTGTATGAGATATTGTTTTGACCATGAGTGTTCGGCAATTTCCGATTTCGACGTTTCACTCCTTCCGTATGTTTTTTGTGTTCTTTAACTCCAATTTCGAGTGTTCTTTTTGTTTTTCCGATGTATGCCTCACCACATTCACAAGGAATTTGGTACATACAGTAATTTTTTGCCAAAGCTCCAAAACATACACCTACTCTAATTAGTTTTTTAGAAACAACAGGGCTCTAGGAACCAGATGCGGAAGAACTTCGATGGAAAGTTAGAACCGTTTTAGAAACAAAACTAAGCAACCCCACCAATATCACTCAAAACGAATTAGTAGCTCTTAAAAACCTATAAAATGATACATCCATCAAAATTCTTTTCAGCAGACAAAGGGAATGCTATTGTAGTCATGGATACATTCACCCATGATGAAAAAATAGACGAAGTCCTTCAAAATAGCAAATACAGATCTCTTGATCAAGATCCAACACCATCAATAGAGAACAAAATTTACAGGACCTTGGATAAATACAAAAACTTTCTGACGAACAAAACTAGAACAACTTTAACACATCATAATAGTAAACCTTCACATCTATATTGATTACCGAAAATACACAACGACAATATATCCTGAAGGACAATCACCAGCTCTAGAAATGCACTCACGGCTGCACCTTCGTTTTACGGCTAGTACTTCTTTGTTTGATGCCAGCCAGAAGTCACGAGGGAGATAAATCTGGCGAATAAGGTTTAATTAATGAATATCACGATGGTCTATTGACTTGTGCGTTGTCTTGATAAAAAATGATCTTTGACTTTTGTAGAGCAGAACTTTTCTTATGAATTTTTAAATTTAGCTAACCCAAAAACAATAATTATCTGAGTTAATTGTCTACCAGTTTGGAGGCAAAACACAAAAAAAATGTTTTGCGTCCCAAAAAACTGATGCTAACATCTTCTTGGTCGAGTTCTGGACCCTAGATCTTTTTGGAGCCGAAGTACTGAGATCACACCACTTCTTGGCCTTTGTTTCGATCCAGAATTATAGTGATAGACCCAAGTCTTATTCATAGTAATGAAAATGAAAATTCTTTTTATCCTTTCTAAAACGCTTCAAATGTTGCTGAGAAAGTCGCATTTGTATGTGTTTTTGTTCCGTTATTAGCGAATGCAGCACTCCTTCGGTACTCAGGTTTCTGAAACCCAAGCAGCCAAAATATAAGTTACACTGTTTTATTGACAATTTTCTAAAACCATATCCTGAATTTTTGCTATGATTACTTCAGTTAATACACTTTTTAGACGTCCTTCATATGGATAGTCTTCAAGACTTGTCAGACCACATTTTAATTTAGCAACCCATCCTTCTACTGTTCCTTATGAAGATGAAAAGTCCTTCTACACTTTAAACAATCGTTTATGGATTTGTTTTGGTGCTACAGCTTCCAAAAATAGGATTTTTTTCGGTTATACAAAAATAGTGAGACAAGTTCACTTTGAACAGCCGTAAATATAAAAATAAATGGACATATATACATGAAACTTCGCACGTGTTCAGAAAAAAAAGAAAGATAAAGAAAAAAATAAAACTACAAATCTAATAGCGCCATCTCTTATTCAACGACAAAACTTTTTTTTTGGTATGATGGCCTTACAAACTGGTGTATTGGCCAAATGACGACAAAACTTAAAAAACCAATTATTTCAACCCTCGGCAGGTTAATACCGTGCAAAGTGTATGTTCTGCTGTTTCCTATCTAT
>JAHBCN010016211.1:0-19874 GCA_019359885.1 Listronotus oregonensis
GCCCGCTGGGAAATTTGCCTGCGGTCATGAACTAAGACTTTTGTTTCCTTTGCTATTTACAGCACGACATACACTTCCTAACTCTACAAATGAAAAAGATTAAATAAAAATACCTTCCTGATTAAAAAGGAATAAAAGTAAAAACTAAATCAATTGCAATATTTATTTTAAACACAACCTTTTATTTTTCAGAAATATATAATAAATGTATAGAGTGATTTAAAAAACATATACTATTGCTTTGTGGAAGATTCCTTGGTAAAAAAATAAGGTAATTGTGTAGAATCACGGCTTTACTTTTTTGGGACGTAAAATCAACATGATTAATTTTTTTAAGTTGTCGAATATTTTTATTTATGAAGTTCATTAAAAATAAAATAATTTTAAAAAATTAAAAAATGGTAAAAAAATACAGAAATTAATATTTTTTATTTTTTTTATTATTTGTTTTAACACGTAGAATATGAAACAAATCACTAGACATTGCAAAACTTAAATATTATTAAATACTCGTAAATCCGCCGTAAAATAGAACAAACGACAAACAAGTTAATATATTTTTTTTTATTTTTTAGAGCCAATAATAGGTAAAGCCCCATTAATGCACAATAACCAAAAATAATAAATAGATTTCGACCTGATGGGCATTATAGTCCAGTAAAGCCCGTGGTGCATACAATGCTTTATGTTTTACCCCAAAAAGGGTTTTTCAATGACTAATTACATTATTTATTCGCAATATAAAAAATAAGTTGCACCTGTACCTGTATACGTAAGTAGATAATGACTGGTGTTAAGTTTGAATTTAATGTTTCTGTCAGTTAGTCAGTTGGCATTTTTTATTTAACGATTTGCTCAAAATAGAAGAAATTCCAAAAAATATAAGAGAAAAGGCCATAAAAGCGACCGAAAATTTTTTTACCAGTTAAATCAAAGCAACAGTATGATCGGGAGTATATTTTAGTATTTGGAAAGATGCGAACGCAATTCTTCAAATAACCGAAAACGTTTTAATGGCATTTTCCAGGAACGGGGAAGTTATTGATTTTATGTTAATACATATGTTTAACAACCTTTATTATTTTTAGTCGGAAAAATACAGTCCAAACTCTCCGGACCGTATTCCATAAGGTCTACGTTGATGGTCTATGAAAATATAGACATTTCGCAATACCATCGTCTCATATTTTTTTTAAAAAAGTTAAGTCGAAAAGGATACGTCCCGAAGAAGTCTAAAGTTTTGGAAGGAGAACAAATATTAAAATTTATTAAGAAGGCTCCTGATGATATCTACTTGGTACACAAAGTCATATTGGTAATGGGTGTTTTTGGAGGTTTAAGACGAGATGAGTTGGTCAAAATGACCATTGATGACATTGAAGATAAGGGAACAGTCTTTCTTTAAAGGTACCAGAAACTAAAACTTCAACTTAAAAAAAGTTTTACTATCATTGAAGAAGATTTAGGCGCTTTAAATTTAATAAAAAAGTACACAACATTAAGACCAGCTGGAATAAAGGAGCGAAGATTTTTTTCTTACCTATAGAAAGGGTCGATGTACAGTACAACCCATTGAAAAAAATACCATAGGAAGCGTCCCAACATTGATCGCAAAATTTTTAAAACGGGATAATGCAGAAGTTACACCGGCCACTGTTTGCGTCGCAAAATCGTCAACTTTACTTGTTGAGGCAGGTGCTTCGTTTGAAACGCTAAAACAACAGGGGGAAATGGAAAAGCTTTTTCAGTAGCTGAAGGATATATAGAAGAAAGTATTTCATCCAAAAACAAAGTAGCCAAAATGATTGCCAATTCAGTTAATTCCGAGGTTAATTCCGTATCTACTATTGAAAATTCTTTAATGGACTGTTCTTCTATACAAAATAGCGTTAGTGCTACCACCGCTGCTACCATCACAAAAAACACCGACCATTCTGTTGTAATAGTATAAATAATATTTACTAATATTTATAATGTTATATATTTAATATTATCAATGACATAGACAACTACTGACAACTACCTTATTATTAACATGTATCTCAAATTACCTAATTCTACCTATCATTATTATACAGGATATACAAATATATATACATCTTCCTTTTAACTCTTCTCTCTTTATTTCCCCCTTTGGGCGGAATTTCTTTCAAAAACCTTCTGTTTCTAGTACAGAACCTTCCACTTGCTAACTTTATGGTATAGTCTCTGTATTTCCCAACTTCAACTATTTGTCCAATTTTGTCCCATAATTTTGTATCAGGGTCTTGAATTCTTACCATCTTTCCAACATCAATTTGGTTCAAATTCTTGGCACTTTTTTTTTGTAAATATAAATTGTCTTTTGACGACAGTTTTCGTATTTTTTGTCACATTCATCTGCTTTAGCTTGCCATTTTGCAGAAAATAATTTATAATGTGCAGGTACTAGTGATCTAAGTGGTCTTCCACACAAAATTTTGGCTGGTGAGCGTCCATCTACTTTGAGTATTTCGCCATTCTAGTAAACCGGCTCTAAAACGATTTTCGTCCAATTGCCCATTTTCAATACATTTTTTTAGTAATGTTTTCATCGCCTTGACCGCAGCTTCCGCATGACCATTTCCTTGAGGATAGTACGGAGTAGATTTTGGAATATATTACATTCCATGATTTTAAAAATTGTTTTAATTGTATGGGTGCAAACTGGGGTCCATTATCGGATCGTAATCTGAAAGGAATACCTGTGTCCGAAAATATCTTTCTTAGGGAATCTATAATTTTGCTACTATTAGGTGATACATTTCCATAGTGACAGATAGTAGGCCATCCAGATAAGCGATCAACCTAAACCATATAATTTTTGCCCCCATAGCTGAAAAGATCAACAGAAACGTCATGAAAAGGCCACTTAGGTAATGGTTCTTTAAGTATGTTTCTCTTTATGAGGGCTTCTTTCTTGGACATAACTGCATCTTTCGACAATGTTTTTAATGTCGTTGGACATTGAAGGCCAATACATTATTTGACGTGCACGCCTCTTTGTTCGTTCAATTCCTTGGTGAGAATCATGTAGACGATCCAAAACCATTTTTCTTGAATTTTTAGGAATAACAATTTGACATCCGCGTAACACCAACTCATCTTCGCAACTTAATTCGTCACGAACATCCCAGTATGGCTTCAGTTCTTCTTTTAAAAACATTTTTTTGATCCTTGATTTCCTTTTATTTGAATTTTTGATACAGTTGCGTCTTTTATTTTTTTTTTCTTCCAGCATTACCATTTCTTCTGATTCATATATCTTTACTATATCTTCTAAAGAACAATTTTCTGGCAATAATTGACATTTTCTGCGAGTCTCTTTGTTATAAATGGATTCAATTATTTGATCACTTAAATTAGTATTATAACAATTTACGCAGGGATCGGTCATTTGAAAAAGTTTGATTTTATCCCTATAAAATGCCATAAAAGGTTCTCCTTCTTCCTGTCTTCTGTTTAAAAACTGAGAACGACGAATCCTCCCATTTTCCTTTTTTTGAATATTCTTCTTTATCCAATATTTCTCTGGACGAAATCACATTATAATCAATTTTTAAGACAAACTTTAATATATCTAATATTTCTTGACTAAAATATGATATTAATAATGTGATAATTGACTCGAATGTGATGTCCAATCCTTGAAATAAATATAATTTTCATATTTTTTTCTCCGGTTTTAAACTGCATATATGTCACCATTTATGTAAATTTTTTTAGGACCCGGTAGCGCACTAGAAATATTAAATATTTTATCCACATTACTTTGTTTATACCCCTTTCAGAATGATTTTCTACATTTTTTTTTGCCTTTTGGGGCCACTGGTTGGACTTTTTTTTTATTAATTGTTGCATCATTTCTTGCATTGCCTTAAAAATTTCTCTAAAACTATTTTCAATTCCCCCTAAAGCCCTTTTTTTCCGTTTCTTCCAATATTTTAACCGCTCCTTCAGTTGAAACACCATACTGTTCTTTTGACGGTTGGGTTTTTTTTAGCGGATTTCTCTCGATTTTTTTTTGCGCTTCTTCGGCATTGTTTTTGTTCTTGGCTTTTTTTATACCGACTGCGCCATGTTGTAATAGTATAAATAATATTTACTAATATTTATAATGTTATATATTTAATATTATCAATGACATAGACAACTACTGACAACTACCTTTTTTATTAACATGTATCTCAAATTACCTAATTTACCTATCATTATTATACAGGATATACAAATATATATCAAACATTCTATAGTGGGATCAGTTTTAAATTTTTAGACATTTCAAAATTGTAATTTTTATTTTGGAAATAAAGTTTAATTTTTAGTATTGTTTAAAAAAAAAAAATTTTTTTTGTATAAACTTGATCTTTATTGTGAGAGAAATAAAATTGGATAAGCAATAAAATTTCCATTTTAAAAGGGGTTGGGCATTATAAGCGGGCATTATCATAATGCCCGCTTATAATCCCCCAGGGGTAGCAGGTATTATTTATCATATTCCTTTTCCCCAAGGTATTATAGATCAATAATAGATAGGTAAAACATTTCGACCTTCAGGGCATTATAGTCCCAGTAACGCCCTTGATACATAAATAGCTATAAAATGGTCTTATTCTTAAAAAACAGAGTGTAAAAGAAAAATAATTATTATTGGAATTTTTATTTTTCAGTAGTAGTTTTTAATATAAACGAAACTAAGTATAGTAAAAACATTACCAAAATACCTTTTCTGATAATAAACTTTTGTTACTTTCATAAACTGGTGGCGTACCTTGGGACAATTTTATTCATTTTTTAAGGTTATGGTCATGAATGTAAATTTAATTTTATTAAATATGTTATGGAGTCGATCGTTACTTGATGAAGATCCATATAAAGTTAATACGTAAAAGAAACAACTATAACGTTTCAAATCTTCACAATTTTTATTTTTTATTTTTTTGTTAAAAATAAAAAAAAGACATGTTTCGTAGCACTGCTACTTCGTCAAATGTCTAAATGGTTCTAACAAATAAGTTGAGACATTTACCTAAATAGATACACCTAATTTACACAATATTTATGACATAAGGGTTTGAAAAATACTTAATTATTGATATAAAATGATTGTAAATTTCCAATCCATGTTTTTATTTTTAACAAAAAAATTTAAAAAAAAATTGTGAAGATTTGAAACGTTATAGTTGTTTCTTTTACGTATTTACCTAATTTTATTAATTATATTAAATATATATAATATAATAAATATTAGATTAAAATCATAATTTATACGCTAAACTAAAATACATCACTGGACAATGTCATTCAACTAGGACTAAGCAGGCCGTACTTATTTCTTTTCTTATTAAAAAAAAATTAAACAATTACCGTATATGTTTAAAATAGGAGATTCGACGTAAAATTATTATTTTATCATTTATTAATTGATATTTAAAAGTGTGTCTTTTTTTTGCTACGTTTCAAAAAAAAAAAATTCGTTTTTATTTTTAGTAACAACAAAATTAATTTATTTTATATAACAAATTAGCTATTAAATTGAAGAATAGAAACATTTAACTGACATGCCGACATGCCACAACAACCCCAAAAATAAGATTTTTTTTAAAATCTTCTTCCCCTTAATATATCTTAAAATAATTTTGTCTTCACTAAAAAAAAATGAATTTTTTTTTTTCCCATACATAACGAAAAAAATTGTATACTTAAAAAAACTTTAAAAAAAAAAAAAAGTCCTATTAGGAAAATGTTAATTTTATGTCGTATCTTTTGCTTTAATTTAAATATTTTTTTTTATTTATACTCTAAACCAAAATACATCACTGGACAATGTCATTCAACGGGGACTAAGCAGGCCGTACTTTTTTTTTTTCCTTTAAAAAAAAAAAATTAAACAATTACCGTATATGTTTAAAATAGAAGATTCGACAAAAAATTATTATTTTATCATTTATTATTTGGAATTTAAAAGTGCTTTTTTTTGCTATTTTTTTAAAAAAAATAATTTTTTTTTTATTTTTAGTAACAACAAAATTAATTGATTTTATAAACAAATTAGCTATTAAATTAAAGAATAGAAATTTTTTTAACTGACATGCCGACATGCCACAACACCAAAAACAAATTTTTTTTTTATATTTAAAAAAACAAAGCAAATAATAAGAACCCCTATTAGGAAAATGTAAATTTTATGTCGTATTTTTTTTTTTTTAATTGAAATTTTTTTTTTTTAATTCTACGAGAAATATACATAAAATGGTTACATCCCTTTTTTTTTAGTAGGGAAAAAAACCGCAAAAATGGGTCGTTCAGTTATTTGTTGGTATTTTGTAAAACATTTTTAATTTAAATTATTAGAAAATTATTTTCAATTAAATAAAAAAGATGATAACTCTAGTTAAAAGATTCAAATCAAATACGAAAATGTTTAATAAAACTCAATAGGGGCATTTAAATTCAAGAGTGTGAAAATTGATATGCTGAAATATTTGATATGTTCATATTTCCATCAATCTAACTGTCATCGATAAAGCGAAAAGGGGCACATTTTGCTCTCCGATTGATATTGAAATTAGGTTACAAAATATTTTATATAAAGACGGTAAATTTAAATGAGTTTTAAAATTTAAAATAAATTAAACGTCACGTTTAATTTTAATTCTATTTCACTGCATAAAAAGCAAAAGTTTAATTTGCTTTGTTTTTAAACGCTTTCTATAATTAAAATTATCTCTTCACCGATCCCACAATTAAAAAAAAAAAAACATTTCTTTTTGTCTTTTATATTACTTGTTTAAATTCTTAAATATAGTTTTTTTAAAAACCCAAGCAGTTGGTAAAAATACCACCACATATTCCCGTTTTATTGGCAACATTGTAATATGAAACCCCTTTTAAGGGCCGCTTGCACCGATCGTAATTTAAGCTTAGCTTTGAATTAAACTGGGCTTTTTAGGGCCACTTGCACCGATTGAAATTTAAGCTCGGCTTTATTAAGCCAAATTAAAAAATTTAAGCTTGGCTTATATTAAGTTTGTTGAACCGCCATAATTTTTAGCGGGTTTTACTAAGCCGGGCAAATAAACTATTCTCGCAAAACAGTTCATTTTTTTACCTTCAACTAACTTGACACGGAAAAGATTTTGAAGTTTAAAGTTATGTCAGGCACATCAAAGGTTACCAAAATGATCTACAGTAGAAGACAACGCGGTACCAATTTTTTAAATGAAGAAAAGATGACAGTTTTGAATATACTTGCTAAACACCAAAATATTATTAAGAATAAAAAGACTGACCAGGCCATAATTCGGGAAAAAACCGTGCTTTGATAAAAGTTGAGGCTAAATTTAACACTATTTGACCAAATGGTTGTTACAAAAACTGGACAACTAAAAAAAAAGGTAATTTTTTACTAAGCCCCGGCCGATTTTTGAAATTTTGTATACCGGGGTTTTGGGGCTGATCACGAATCTGAAGTCAAATTTTGTCGGACACTTTTAGTTTTTATGTTATAACGCCCCACTCGGACCTAACCTCAAAATTGTACAAACTTTCCTAAAATTCCTCCTTCTTAAAACGGATTACAGCCAAAATTGAAAATTTTATGGAAATACATGTATTATTTTATAAGATAAATTTGTTTTCACCTTCATTTAACAAATATTTTTAATAAAAAATAGCACAACAAAATTATTATTTTTACTTTTAAAAATGTCAACAAAATTGTCTAGTGATTTGAGGCAGTTTTATGTTGGTACTCCAGACACCCGCGAAACAATTGAATGGCCTACTTTTCAAATTTAAATCGCGAAAAATAAAAATAATTCAAATTTATAAAGTAGGCCATTCAATTCTTTCGCGGGTGTCTGGAGTACCAACATAAAACTGTCTCAAATCACTAGAAAATTTTGTTGACATTTTTAAGAGTTAAAATAATATTTTTGTTGTTCTATTTTTTATTAAAAATATTTGTTAAATGAAGGTGAAATTAAATTTTTCTTATAAAATAATAAGTGTATTTCCATAAAATCTTCAATTTTGGCTGTAATCAGTTTTAAGAAGGAGGAATTTTAGAAATGTTTGTACAGTTTTGAGGTTAGGTCCGAGTGGGGCGTTATAACATAAAAACTAGAAGTGTCCGACAAAATTTGACTTCAGATTCGTGATCAGCGCCCCAAAAAACCCCAGTATACAAAATTTCAATAAAATCGGCCGTGGGCCCGGTAAGTAAAAAATTACCAAAAAAAATTATGACAACAAAAAAAAAGACGCAAGGAAAGCAGCGGCCGATGAAAAATTTGAAATAAAACGTACAGGAGGTAGATCCTGCACATGAGTTAATTTTAAGCTTGATGAATATTAAAAATTTTCAGGGCCTTGGTAATCCTTTCGATTCAGATTCAAATAATACAGCACCTATAGCTGAATGCAAGCCGCATAATCAAGAATTTAAATCCCCTTAAATAAAGAATTTATGAAATAAATAACTAGAAATTTTAAACTTAAATGGATGTATTTTATTGACGAAAAACTTAAAAATACCCTTTTTTTTAATTTTCAAAATAAAAATAAACACTAATTTTTTTTTTTTTTTTAACCACCTTGTGGGTTTTTGTTTTTTTACCTAGAAATCTATTTATTATTCCAAAAACATAAAATTTTCCCTTTTCCAATCGAAAACAGACGAAAGCGCGGGTTTCTGTAGTCGGGCACTAAGATCGTCAAATATTTAAAAAAAATTTTCAGTTGGTCAAAAAAAAATTAAAATTTTAAAAAAATGATGACACCGAATTCCATCAAAAACCCAAAAAACATATTAAGATACTTGAATTATTAGATTCAGTAATAGTAAAAAAAAACGTCAACTGCAATAAAATTATTCTTGATAACTATTTAAAACAAGTATTTTTGTTTACCCCCTTTTTCCCCAGTATTTTTTGAAAGAATGTTGTTATTATTTTTAATGTTAAAAGAAAAGTTTTTTTTTAGTATTTTTTTTATTTTTTCAAACAAAAGTTTTTTTTAAATTTAAAAATTAAAATTTTTTAAAAAAAAATTAGAATAAATACTTTCCCTTTTTTTTTTTTTTAAAGCGTTTCCAAATTTTTAAAAAAAAAAACCTTAGAAAGAAGAAAATTTAAACAATAAAATAATAAATAATTTTATTTCGAATATTATAAATTTAAAAAATGGTTTATTATAGTTTGTTGGGTGTGCTGTTTTTTTGGGGTTTTTTCCTTATTTCCAATATTTTCAAAATGTCCATATCATCTTTAAATTTTTCATTTTTTTTTATGTTTAAATTAACAAAAAAAATGCAAATAGCAAATTTTAAATAACATTTAAGGTTAGGAAACCAGGCTTTTCCACTTTAACCCTTTTAAATTTTGGGGGCTTTTAATAAGCCTCGCTTAGACTTTTTGGGTAATTTTTGTGGGCGGTGCAAGTTGATTTTTTAAAAAACCCCATTTAATTAAAAAACTAATTTAAATTACGATCGGTGCAAGGGGCCCCTTTAAAAAAATTAAACCCCTTTCACCGCCTATTTAAACCCCTTTGCTTAAAGAAGTCTAAGCGAGGCTTATTAAAAGCCGCCAAAATTATAGGCTTAAAGTGGAAAACCCCGGGTTTTTCCCAACCTTAAATTTTATTAAATATTTGCTATTTGCTTTTTTTTGTCGATGTCAAACTTAAAATGGAAGGGAATAAAAAATTTGATGATAAAAAAAAAATTTTTGGGAAAAAAATTTGGGGAAAGTAGTTTTCCCGGGACAAATTTATGTAAGAAATAATCCATTTAAAGGGGAAATTTCCGGGTTTGTCCTTTTTTAAAAGGGTTTTGGCTGTACAATTATCTCAAATTCCAAAATTATCTTTGTGTTAATCTCCCCCGTTTTTTCTGTATTTAATTCGTATTCAAATTCTTGATTAGGGGGGGTTGCATTCAGTTTTTGGTCCCCTTTTTTTTAAAATTTTTAATTAAAAAAAAGACCCTTTTTCAGTTTTAATATTCATTAAGCTTAAAAGTAACTCATGTGCTGGATCTTTTTTTCTATGAGGTTTTAAACCCTTTTCCCCCCTTTTTCTTTATTTCAAATTTTTCATCGG
This sequence comes from Listronotus oregonensis, assembly GCA_019359885.1. Taxonomy (NCBI): domain Eukaryota; kingdom Metazoa; phylum Arthropoda; class Insecta; order Coleoptera; family Curculionidae; genus Listronotus; species Listronotus oregonensis. The sequence continues at coordinate 10,123 of JAHBCN010016211.1, forward strand.
CCGCTGTTTTCCATGCGCTTTTTTTTTTGTTTTCATAAACTTTTTTTGATGTTGCATAGTTTCTGTTAAAACCATCAGGTGATTTAGCGTTAACTTCAGCCTCAACTTTTATCTAAGCACGTTTTTTTCCTGATTTGTGGCCTGGTCAGTCTTTTTATTTTTAATAATATTTTGGTGTTTAGCAAGTATTTCAAGGGGTTCACCCTTTTCTTTTTTGAAAAATTGGAACCGCTTTGTCTTCAACTGTCGCTTATTTTGGTAGCCTTTGAGGTGCGTGAAATAACATTTAACTTCAAAATCTTTTCCGTGTGAGGTTAGTTGAAGATGAAAAAATGAACTATTTTGCGAGAATAGTTTTTTTTAAGAAGAAAACCCCCTAAAAATTGTGGCGGTTCAACAAAAATATAAGCCTCGCTTTTTTTAAATTTGGCTTAGCAAAGCCGAGCTTAAATTTCAATCCTTGCAAGCGGCCCTTAATGAAGTACTTAAAAAATTGCAATATTTTCTTTAAGGGCGGGACTAAAAATTTAAAAAAATTTTTTTCATTTTTTTTTTTTAATTTTTGAAAAAATGAGCAAAATTGACGGATTTCATAGTTTTAATGACCGTTGCTTTAACTCAGTTGCGTAAGCGTACAAAACTTTAAATATATTTGTCCAAACATGTAATTTTTAAAGTCGGTCACCACCATTCCGAAAAAACTACTAAACCGATCGTTTTAAAAAATTGTACACATATTCGGCATACAACCTATCAAGTGGCGTGAAATTTATTTATTTATTTTTTATTATTTTTACAATAATAAATAGGTTGATTTTATTTGCAAAAAGTTTAAAAATTGATAAAATAAAAAAGAAACTTATCGTTAATTGAGAACGAAACTAATTAACTAATTAAAATAAGTTTTTTTTTTTTCACATAATCCAGAGCTAAGGAATCGCGGTCACCGCAAAAAAAAAATTTCGAGGCACCAGCGAAGAACTGCAATAAATCCGTTATTTCTTTATATTTTTGTACCAAAATTTTTTAAAATATTCTTTAAATACTGTATAATGATAAATAAATTTTTAGAATAAAGCTATAATAACAATATGTTACAAAACATCCTTGAAAATAGGCCTTTTTTGACCGAACAAACTTTACTCTTTACCCAGGGATAAAAAAAATTCTTTGAACATGTTTTACGTAAAACAGCCCGTGTAGGTATACAATAATTGTAATATTACAAAGAAATTTGACAAAAGTTCACTGAAAACATAGGTTCCGGAACGGGCCAACACCAAATGACATTTATATTTGTATTTCCTTTATAAGTAAGTCATGTGTTTTAAATTGAGTAAATATATAAAAAATTAATAGATTGACCACCGAAATTATTTTCAAGGATTAATTAGTTATTACAAATTTATTGCAGTACAAAGCCGCCAATGTTAATGTCCAATTTTTAGATATCTTCTACAGCAGATAATACTCAAACAAATATTACTATTTAAAAGGCTTACCATAAAAATCACCCTACTTGCTTAAAATTAGGAAAATTATTACAACACAGAGGAGTCGCTTATAAATAGCTAAGCACGAGAATGAGCCCCTTACATACAATTTATTTTGAGCCAAAAACACGACAAATCCCTACCTTAAAGAACCCCAAGCTAAGTATATTTTTTACAAAAACATAGTTTTGGCGTAATTAAGATTTAACGTACACGTCTGGTGATTCAAATTTGACGTCAGATCAAAAAGGCTTAAGAGGTTTGCTGAGTTCCAATATTACATTTTTTGTCCCGTTTCTTTGTTTCATTTAGAGCAAAAAAAGAAAATATATTGCGTTCCTTTGTCCGATTTAAGATAAATGGGTTTAATGTCAATTAAATATGCAACTTAATAAATGTGAAGGGTAATTATTCAAAAAAAAAAAAAAATCACAGAAATCTGTTTATAGCTCTAAAATCTATTTATTATCGTTTGAAAAAAACACGGGTAAATAATCATGTTTACCGAATTTTTCAACCAATAAAACACAGTTCTTGTTTAAATAACACTTTCAATATATTTTTGGTTATGTATTTTTGTGAAACAAAAATGGACAGATTATACACCCCTGGACATAAAAAACCGGAAATTTTGTTCAAATTTAATCTTATATAACTTTTTTAGTTTTCTATCGATTTTAATCATTTTGTGTCATTCGTTCGCCCTATTATCCTGCTTCTCATCTAATACCGGGCTCGCAAAAATTTGAATGGGCATGGTAGAATCAAAAAGTGCATTTTGCCCTAAATTTTAAAACACTTTGTGGAAGAATTTAACGACACAATGATAAATCTTTGTAGAACATTGGTAAGCTACATTTTTTCTTAACATTCTACTTTTAAACTCATATCCATATCTTTATTCTTAAAGAAAACACAAATTTTTAAAGAAAAATATGCAATTTACAACAACATCTTTAATTTAGGAAAAAAAGGCAATTTACACCAGTAACAAAAACTAAAAACATAACAGATAACTTAAACAGATAAATAAACATTAAATATCCTGTATTACCCCCTTGTGCTCTAATAACTGCCTCCAATCGACGTGGTAAACTTTGAACACAATTGGCAATCGCCTTTGCGAAAAATTACCCCACTCTTAGAGAAGAGCCACTAGAAGATCTGGGATGGTTTCTGATGGTCGGTTACGAACAAGAATCCCCAACAGGTTCGAGCGAATTAGATCAGGGCTTCGTGGAGGCCAATCTAATCGTTGAATGTCCATTTCATCCAGATAATTATTGACAACTTTTGCGACATAGGGCCTGGCATTATCGTACATCAAACAAAAATTATTACCAACAAATAGGTGGTCGGCTTAACATTTTTTGACATAACGGTTAGCAGTTAAAGCGCCATTTTCGATTAAAACAAGGTCTGTACGAGCTTCTATTAAAATTCCAGCCCATAACCAAGAAATTTTCAATTTAACGTATATCACGATCATCGTCGTTCAATACAACAGCTTGAGCAACATCTTCGTGTTGGATGTGCTTAATGAGGATACACTGATACTTTTAATAAAGAATAAAACAATAATCGTTACTGTACTATGCAACGTAATAAAATAGTACCTTGTTTGAAATATAATGTTTTAATTCCTGTTATTGCTGTAAATTGAATATTTTTCTTTAAAAATGTGTGTTTTCTTTAAGAATAAAGATATGGATATAAATCAAAAAGTAAAATGTTAAGAAAAGATGTGGCTAACCAATGTCCTACTAGTGTGTTTTAAAATTTAGGGTAAAATGCACTTTTTGGTTCTACCTTGTATAACACCAAGCCCTTTCGAAATTTTTGCAAGTGCGCTATTAAATAAAAATCAGGACGATAGTGCCTATAACTTAACACAAAACGATTAAAATCAATGAAAACTGATAAAGTAATTTAAGATTGAATTTAAACAAAATTTTGTTCGGTTTTTTCTGTCCAGGAGTGTATTCTACTCAAATAAAAAAATTGAAATGACAATTACCCTTCGATAGAAAATCCCAAGTGGATTAGCTCTGCTTGTCATTCTATTCACTTAGCTCTTCCGAGATGTATTATTAAAACTTGCAATGCAGTGCCTTGTGTCCCAGGCATTGTGAATATGTATGGTAAGCGGCTCGTGTAGATATCGTTTTCGCACGAATGTTTTATATTTAAATTTTAAATTCTTGTAACTCTGTTATAAAACTATGCATAAAGAAATGTGTTTTAGTTCATAAAAAATATTTGCAAGGAGCCTTTATTAAAATAGGCCTGAAGATAAAAGTATAAAATTTAAAAATAAAAACTTTAATAAAAAAGTTAAAAAATCATTAAAAAAAACGACAAAAATCTGGTGCAGAATTAGTAATAAAGGGCCTATAACCAATAAAATTAGTAAATAATGGGCCATTATGCACGGTTAGTGATTAAATGGGTGAGCACCAGTTAATATCGTGTTCCATTGTATGTTGTTTATAGTTGATAATAAGCTGTAGATCTCGCCCAAGTAACGTTTTTAAGGCGTTATTAAAGGTAGTACATAGAAAGAGTTTTTTTTTTATTCTGAATGTATAATATATTAATATTTTTAACAGTGACAGTCTAATAAAAATCCTAGAAAAGATGAACCTTACTTACCAAAAATATATATTTTACATTTATGTTTTACTGTAGCCTTTGACAATTTTATTGTTTTAATACTAACTTTATGCTGTAAGTTACTTAATTGGATGTAAAATTGTGCATTACCATTGTGCCAGTTAATAGCAAACCTAAGCGTGTACTTTGTTGAATAACCCAAATATGATTTTCCTCTTTGTCGTAAAACGTAAGCGCAAAATTCTATTTTCTCGTAATTATATACCAAGTTTATTATTTAAAGCATAAAAGTTTTGCTGGTAATTACTTGCTTTCTTCCTCTCTAAAGAGTTATGTAGCTGACTATGTTAAATAAAGCACTTAGTAGCTATTTAACCAACAGTGGTTTTAATAAGGGTAAATAAATCGGGGGTAATACCATAAGAGCTCAGATTAAGCCGGATATTTTTTATGCTTGTTTTAGAATACTTACTTTCTGGAAATTTAACGGGAGCTGATTGGACAAAATAACGAGAGCAAAGCTCGAGTGATTTTGTCAAACAGATCGAGTTGAATTGCCTGAAGTAGGATGAAAACAAAGCAAAGAATATCGGCTCAAATCTGACTTAAAGTATTTGGTAAGACAGTTTCATGAATAAAAGATTTAAATCAACTGAACTCAAAATTTTATTTAAGAATACAACAGAAAAACAAAACACTAACGGCCGAGTGATGATCGCGTTGTTAAATTTAGCAATGGATTTAGCAATTGTTTAAAGTTAACAACGGTTTAGAATGTTTAACAAAACGTCATTGTCAAAATCTGACATTTTGTTAAACATTCTAAGCCGTTGTTAACTTAACAATTGTTAAAAGTTAACAACGGTTTAGAATGTTTAACATAATGTCAGATTTTGACAGATTGCCTACTGAAATCATTGAATAACACTGACAATGACGTTTTGTTAAACATTCTAAACCGTTGTTAACTTTTAACAATTTAGTCCATTGTAAATTTAACGCATCATCGGCCTAATATTAATATCAAAGTTAATTCTAAAATGAACAATTATTGAAAATACAATTACTGTAAACAATTTGCCCTTTTGCGGTTGACTCTATTACTGATGCAGTTTTAACTTCTCGTACAGATGTTTGTAATGCTAAATTTAAATGAGTGGTTGATGTTGGAAGGATGGTTGATTCAATATCCAAAGATCTACCTCGAAGGTTTGTTACAAGATTTTAATGATGATCACTGTTAAGTTGTAAATAAGGTTTTATGGAACTTGATAAGTAATGCCCAGTTATCTTAATTACCTCTTGTTCACTAACACCCGCTTTAGCTAAATTTGACACTGTGCTGCAGCGATGGAAATGATTAATATTTTTTTTGTTTTTGACGTGCAGACCAATTTTTTCAGCTGATATTTTTGTGCACTTAAGAATTTCGTTGATTCCTATAGGAACATTCTTGTATAGTTTATCCAAGCTAACATTTTTGCGTTGGCTTACATGAATCAGGCTATTTTAAAAACAAAAATCACTAGACTCAACGTCAAAATCAGCTGATTGGAGTAAATCACCCAGTAATAGATTAAAGGGCGTTTCAATTTTTGTATTACATTTTTCTTGTGTTTGGATGTGTTATTTCGTGTTTTTAAGTAATTAGTGAGATTAAAGATTACTCTGCAGTGTTTTTTTTTGGTGTGAACATTTTTTATATTTTATAATTTATTTTATTTTGGACTAAGTTTTTATTTTTATTGGTTTTAAGAAAAAACCACTAGAATAGATATTTTTAAGAGTACGAATCACAGTGATTACTGTATTTCCAGTTCGAAAAAGCTTCGAAACCCACTTCAGAGCTGTGATGAGTCGGAGGTAAGAAAATATAACCAAATATATATTCCTTGAAAAATGATGCTATTAGAATAGTGATGTTGCATAATGTAAAATAAATCGTTTTAATAGTATCATAAAACTAAAAAAATACATCCTTAGATGTGCCAAATATTTTAAGATTTAAATATATTTATGAATGTATTTTTTAGGATCCCATAGTGGCAGTTGCAAATATAAGAAGCAAAATATGAAATTTATAAATAACTTAAGCTTAATGGAAAAATCAAATGTGGCACGCATGAGAAGGAAATTTTCAAAAGGTTTTATGGAAAATGAAGATTTAGGGAAAATAAAAAATCTTTGGGTGTTCCTCGATTAAACCTGGATCTTCTCGAACGGCTTTTTCCGCAGGTCTTGACCGGATAACAATGTATATTTCAGTGAAAAGGTAAAACATTCTCATGACGAATTATACGCTAAAAAAAATATACCTACACTTAAGAAAAACTTGAAGGGCCCATTTTTTTAAATTCACAAGGTGAAGCACTTTTACAATCCTCTAATAAAATTTTGTTTTGCCTTATAAATTATCACAGTTTTACAAAAAAGCTTCCTCTTGCACACCGACAAGCTGTAGAAGACCTGTTTCTTTTTTAAGAATATTTTCACGGCTTCTTCTCCGAAGCATTAGCTGTCGTAATTCCTTCTTTTGCATATCCTAATTAGAGCAAATTGAAGTCTACTCAGATGCATCCCTTTATTGTCCACGTCACATTTCCCACTTTTTCCTCACCTTTATCTCTAGAATTTTGAGACTACGAAATCTAAAATATTTAAGTCCCTTAAGTAATTTACTTCTGACTTCACTCTAGAACTCGTAGTATGTGAACATTTGACTAAGAGTATCCTGGAAAAAATAAATATATGACAGATTCGGTGGATACCTCAGTTAGGGTCTCTTTCATACATAGGTCATATGATTAAACCTGTAGCTCTTAGACAACATTTAACTACAGAACACACTTGCTGCATTCTTATGAAACATTAAAGTATATTTTAGTAAATCACTATTAAAATACTTATATTTTCCTCAGATACATTATTCTACATGCTGGTTCCGAAAAAGGATTTGTTGATGGTGCCAGTAGAATTTTTAAATCAAAAACAAAAACAGGAGATTACCATGGAGAGGTGAAAGCTGAAAATTTTGAGAAGTGGGTTAGAGATGATCTACTACCTAATTTGAAAAGGCCTTCATTAGTCATTTTAGATAATGTCAGCTACCATAGTAGGTTGTTAGAAAACTGGCCAAATAGTGGCTGAAAGAAAGAAAATATGGTTAAATGGTTAGAAGACCGTAATATTCTTTTTGCAAAATCGGCGACAAAATAGATTTTGTGGTGCTTGATTCAGCGCCTACTAATTCTTATGTCGTCGATGCTCTTATTCAGAAGGCTGGTCATCAAGTGCTGGGCTTGTGTCCATATCCTTGCGAATTCAATGCTATTGAAATGGTATAAATATAAAAATAATAAGACAGCTTCGACTGCAATTTATTTTCTATTTTTATGGGACCCACATTATTAGTATATTAATTAGGTAAATGGTAATAAAAATCATTTACAAGTTATATTTTTTTGGCTTTTCAGCTTTTCTTTATTAAACTACCTTACTGCTTTTAATAAAAAATAAATATTAAATGACTGTTTTTTTAAACACATTACATCAATGGCCACAGTAGTTGCCAAAATGGACTGGACTCACCAGCATCCATTTACAGTCCAGCTGCTAAAACGCCAAACCTCCCACTTTGTCTACTCTTTTATCTTAAAAGTGTCTAGACTAGTATCTGCTGCGTGCAGATTGCATACATTTTTCTTTCGTCATTGCATACGTTTGCTTTTCTCATAAAAACCGCTGATGGACACTGCCACTTCTAAAGCCTTAAACACGACCTTCCAACGTTTTGGATAAATTTATTTTATAAAATATAATTGTGTTAATACTACTCTGAATAAATAAATGATAATTACTGTTTTGTTTTATTTATTTTATTATTTAATATAGGAAGCAGCTAAATAAGTTATATCAGATGAAATAAATCGATTTATCTTTAGGCAACTTTATAAAATAGTAAAATTGCATAATAAGGGATATTTAACCATCCCTTATAGTGAGATATTTTATCAGGATATTTTAATTCAACTGTAAAGAGTTTTCCTGCAAATATAACAAAATATAACAGGTCTGTTTGTTATTCAGAAATAGTGTACCACTATTTTACATTTTTTTTGACGTACCTTAGCGCCCTAATTGAAGGTGTATTTTAGGACTAAGTGTGTACAAAAAGTGTAAAATAGTGTAAACTATTTCTAAATAACAAACACTTAATAAATAACTATTAATCTGCACTTTATAGGTAAAAATGATAATTTTTAATAAAATATCATGACCAAACATCAAGCTTACACAATTCATGCAAATATATGAACAGCAAGAAAAAAATACTGATAAATTTAGTTACTGTAGTCTAACACCCAATTTTTTATAATATTAAAATTTTGAAACTCCCCTCCTTCAGTACCGCCCTGACTCAAATTTTTATATCAGCCAACTTAAATCTGAAAAACAAAATTTACTAATATGTAGGGATATTCGCATTGCCAACCTAAAAATGTTAGCTTGGACAATCTATACCAACCTTTTGAGGTATCATTTTTTCAAAATATATTAGGTGTGAAAATAATCTATCAGTTGAAATAAGATTTGGTCTGTGAGATAAGATTTTATAAAATATCCCTACTGGACATATATCAGGGTTTTCGCTGTTTTTTATTAGCCATTTGCTATTGCAACACTTTTTTGTGCCACCTTGAAATGTTTTAGAAAACACTGTATTGTATTCAATGCGGCCAGTTAACTTTCCATTATTAAATTTTTCTTCTTTAAAATAGTGCAAATTACAGTTTGCTGCTTCACCTCCACGCCAAGCCAGTTCGTATGCCACAATATGGAAAAATTTCTTTAAAAGGCCTATCGAAGAATTTTTTCCATACTAATGCCATATTATCTATTTCACTTTTGGTTAATGCAACGGAACTTTCCTTACGCTTTGCCAAATCATTTTGCAACCTTTTTCGTTTAGAATTGCGAACTTCACTGGCTTTTTTAAAGGTAGAGTCAGTGAAAGGATTTAAAAAAACTTTTCAAAATACACATTTTTGCCGTTGAATTCCACATGGTCTTGACAACATACTCTTTATAATCTTCCCCACTTTTCTTTTTCATATTGTAACCCCAATCCATCAGTATGTTTGCTAAATCTTCAATTGGTTGCTTTCTGTCTACATCAAAATTTCGCTCTTTGCAAAATATGCCAAAGTGGTTTCAAATTGATAATTGACTTTTCTTTGTATTTTAAGGAATACAATTTTCTACTTCTCTTTCTATCTCTGCGTCGCAGGTATTTCCGAATCGAGTCATGATAAAAACTACTTCTGACAACGTAACCTTTTAATCTGACGTACCGGACGCTTTAACAAATAAATTGCAATTGTTACCATGGTAACGTACCTAGTCGAAATTTATCCAATTTTTTTATCCAGATGCATTTTTGTTCCTTTCTTTTTTGCCGAGAGCAAACTAAGATTTTTGTGTTTTCTAATGGGATTATACATGAGTGGAATTGTCAAGTCTATTTAACTAGACACGGTGATAAATAGACTTACTAAATGTCTTAATTTGTATATTTTTAGTTGCTTATACTATAATCGTTCATTAATAAAAAATCATGCAATAATGAAGGCTATTATTGCAAATTTT
>JAHBCN010016212.1:0-19986 GCA_019359885.1 Listronotus oregonensis
CCTGATAATATTAATTTGACGGATGTGAGAACTGACCCTCTCTTACCTAATTAAATCTTATATCCTTTAATTATATGAAAATTATTGTTTCATGCAACTGTAGTAAAATATTATTTAAAAATATACATTTAAAAAATTAATATACCTGCCGCTAATTTTATAAATTTATTAGGCTTTTTCAAGGGTTTTTTTAAATGTCACTGTTAAAAAGGCGTTTAATATAAAAAATAATATAACCTTTTTAAAAACATTTAAATCAAGTCCAAAAAATTTTTTTTAGTTATGATATATTTTTTTTATCTTGGGATAGTCCACGAAGGCTGATGCCTAAGTACTAAGGTACCGTGGGTGTCTTAAGTGTGGTGAGAGGGAGTTTGTTTACACGGGACTTAAATATAGGTGCTAAAAGTGACATTTTAATTTTTGAGAAGGAAAGTTTGGAACACGACGCAGAAGGTGGAGTGTTCCATGCCTTTCAACAAAATAAAATCACTCTTAGCACGATGATATACGTAAATATAATAAACTATTTTTTCTACAAACACCATTTAAAGCACAAATTAATAATATTTTTATCGTTGACATTATTATTATTATTTTTAAAATTTAATTTTATTTAATTTATCTATAAAATAGGCTGCTAGAGTAAAAAAAATCGAATTTGTTGATTTGTCTTTGTTGACAAATAACGTCAAATATTTGCGAATTCTTGTTTGATGGAAAGTGATCAAAAAAATTAGTTTCTTCCGGTGGAAATCAAAGAAGCTGCCAATAAAGCTCCTTCTGAAATATTGCCTAGTAAGTCAAAGCAGCAATACGAATTTACATACGATCGTTCCTAAAAATGGTGCGATCAAAAAAATGTTAGTGGCAAAAATGCCAGTAAAAAAGTGCTCCTTCATGTTAAAAGCGATGATGAACATAAATAGTCAGGACATAAGTAGATATTACAAGCTAGATGCCCTTTTGGGGAAAGTGAAGATATTGACCGAAAAAGTCCAAAATATTGACAAGAAAACAAAATAAATTTACATCTTAAAAAAATATATATATATATATATATATATATATATATATATATATATATATATATATATATATATATATATATATATATATATATATATATATATATATATATATATATATATATATATATATATATATATAATCTTATATTTATGCAAAAGGAGGCCATAATTTTCGGTGTATTTGGAGCTTGTCGTCGAAAAGAACTGTGTAATTTAACATTAAATAACAGCGAAGATTTGGAAACTTCACTAATTGTGCATATACCAGACACAAAGACTAACGTGCAACGAACCATTGTAATTAGTGGTACCTTGTATTTGAACTAGTACATAGTCCTTCGTCCAGTGAATATTAATCATTCAAGAGTTTTTATAAGATGCCTTAAAAAAAAATTGTTATAACTCCAGTTGGAATAAACACTATTGGTAAAATGCCTGCCCAAAAGGATAAATTTCTAAATGTGTCTGATTCCCATATTTACACTGGATATTGCTTTCGACGTTCCTAAGCTAGTTTCTTGGCGGACTGTTGAGCTAATTTTACCGTAAGACACGGTGGATGAAAGTACAGTACAGTAGCAGAGTGTTATATAAAAGACTCGCTACAAGAGAAAAAGAAAATTGCTGTGTGCACAGGTGCTAAATGTAATTACTTTTAACACCACCGTTATAAAATGACATTTTAGATAGTGACAGTATGCATTAAAAATCAAACTTTTACTGACGTTTGTAGAAAAAGACTTTATACTTAAAAATAATTTCACTTTGTGATAAAGATCAAATAAAAAATGTATAACATGCCGTTTTAATCCGAATTTTTAAAAACTTTGAACCAGGAGTGCTTGTACTTTCCACCACCTTATCATTCAAAAATCAGCGTTAGCTTAATTAAGTAAATTTGCAAAGCTTTAAAATTTACTTTAAATTTATAAGCTTAATAAAAATTATGGCGAATTAAAGTATGACTATGAAAAATATAAACTGAGAGCACACCCACTTTTGTTTTTAGGTATAATGATAGTTTCTCGGTTTGTAGGTTAATCTTTGTTATACTTTTTATATTTTAAATTTTAAACAAGGTAATTTTTTAGCGGTAGTAAACATTTATTTTTTCTAAAATAAATTTGTAATTTCTGAAACATGGCGCTATTTTAAAATTTTTTGGATATATAATTAATAGTCAAGAAACATTTTTAAACGTTGGTTGTAAACATTGTGACAATACGATTATTTTAGGAAAAAGATATAAATAATATCGTAAGCTTTAGATATATTAATAAACATATTTTAATATAAAACTCTTTTAAATTCTCTGTTGTAAAAATTAAAATTTATTACAGGAACGAAATAAAAAATACAAAATATTACTTTTTTCTTCTCCAAAAATACTTCCGGTATTATTTTCTGCAAAGACGTAGTTTGATTGTTTTTCTTGCCAAAATAAAATAATGTATTTTACAAACCGTTTTTATTTTATACCCATCCGGTAAAAATATATTAAATTTTAAAATACGTTTAGAAACAAATTATGACTGGAAACACAAACTTTTAGGCCAATGTAAATAACAGCTAAAAATTTTAAGGATCACGTAAGAAGTACGCCAAATTTCGACCCAAATGTCGACGGAAATTTGGTTTAAAAACGGCAGATTGCTTTATTGCCCACGTTTTTCAGTGATAAATTATTAAATTTATTAAACATTTTATTAAACGCGCTGGCTGATAAAAACACCCCATAAACAGTAAATGTTTGGATTATGAATATGCTCTCAAGACGAGTATCAGATATGAAGGTTGACGACGTTAAGGTTAGGAGCAAAGTACCAAAGGCTGTCAGCAGGGAAGGGTACTCTCACTCTTACCATGGATCATGGTTCTAGACAGCCTCTTGCGCCTCCTCAACAACGAAAACCTATACACGATAGGATACGCAGATGACGTAGTAACGTTTTTAATTTAGTTTGGCTTTTAATTAAATGTGAACCAAACAAAATTTTAAATTATTTTTTTGATTAAAATAATATTTTGCATAAATTAGCAAGTATGTTTAGTTAATTTAATATATTGTTAGAGGGTGTACAAAGTTGTTACGCGAGGACAGAGCGATGCCATATTTGTCGCTTTTCTCGTATTCAAAAATTTGAAATATTTGTTTTGCGTATTTTTCCACGGCATCTAAACGATAATTTAAAAAAATGTTTTAAATTTAAAAAAAAAAAAAAAAAACAAAAAACAATTAACATTTTTATTTCATAATAGGACACCCTATTAATTTGGGTAGTTTTTAAAAGTGTTGCGTTTTTTAAAATTGTTTCACTTAAAAGGATTTTGTATTTTTTTTTTATTACAAAATTATTTTACATTTATGTTTTACTTTTACCAAATATTATATTAGACGCAGTAATAAATAAAAAACAGACTTTTACAGAATATTAACTTATTGTGTTTTCTAATTTTAATCGGAACTGTCTTGTATCAAATAAAATATTTCTGTTTTTACCAAAAATAAATACGAAATCCTTTTAGATAGAACTTATCAAGAATTGTAAGACGCTAAAAAATTTAAACAAGAATAAAGTGTTCTATTGGAAAAACGTTAATTTGATGTCGGTCGTATGCCTTTTATTTAAAATCAGTAATATCTTAGTTTTTCTACAAAATAAAACACACAATTTGGCTATTCAAACATAAGGTAACGAACAAACATGGCTATTATTTTTTAATTAATTATATTTAAATAATGAAAAAAAGTTTATATATATTATATATATATATATATATATATATATATATATATATATATATATATATATATATATATATATATATTTTTATATATATATATATATATTATATATATATATATATATATATATATATATATATATATATAATATATATATATATATATATATATATATATATATATATATATATATATATATATATATATATATATATATATATATATATATATATTTTTTTTTTTTTTTTTTTTTTTTTTTTTCCTATACCGTCTTTACGGGGCCCATACTAGATCCGAAGTGTACTCTCTCGAGCCCGATTTTACCTTCCTAAGCCCGCCTTCGGGCTCAGGAAGCAGAAGCAAAAGAAAATATTTTAAAATCTTAACTCTTTTCAAATCCCACAAAACTTTATAGCCTATATTTTAGAACTTTTTTAGTCCCTCTGTTTAAAAATATTGCTTATCTTCTGTAAAATTCCTTCATGATTTTTACGTATATTTTGATCCCTAATTAACGACGGTTTTATAACAGGTAGAAAAAAATGCAGTTGTAGGATTTTTCGTGAACCGCCGGAACTTTAAACATAACAAAAGTATTTTATTGGAACCCCCTGTATCTTTTTGATTTGATAAATCTTTCTTTTTTGGGCCCCCAAATATGTGTGCTCTATTTGACATCTTTATCATTATGTAAATTAAATTTATCACAAAAGTAAAAAAAAAGATGATAAATTTGCCCAAAAAGGAAATATATATTAGTTTACAGAAAAATACAGTTCCCCCTAAAACATGCAGTTTAGATTTTGATTTTTAGTTAATTTTGATGCTTTCTGATATTGATAAAAGTACCTGTCGGTTCCAAACCTACAACTTTATCTAAACTTTTTTTTATCTTATCTAATAATAAAAACTGTTTTAAAATTTTTAAATTCTAGCGATAACCCCTTTTTTTAAAATTAGTTATTTAAAATTTTTTAATATACCTTAGAGCTTAAAAAATATGTTTTTGTCTTTGATGTGACTTTTTGGTAGCTTGGTATACATGTTAACATAAAATCTTTGTCAGTAGTAATTATGTTATTGACATAATTTTTCCTTTTTTCTGGTTTCAAAAACAAAATAAGATTAAAAACATACACATGATAAAAAAATATATAATTTTAAGGATTTTTGATAACAACTATAAAGAAAGCTTTTCTTTTGACCATGATAGCCCTTAAATACATTTTTATGGTTCCATAAATTGAAATTTCCCCTCTGTCGAAAAATAAGAAATGTAAATTTTAAAATAACCTTATTATTATTTGTTTTGTTGTTCGGTATAACTATATCTTTTAATCTTTTGTTTTTAACCCTTTTCACAAAAAAAAAGATAAATGATTTAAAAACCCATGTAAATTTTTAATCAGATGATGAAAAATTAAAACTAGCATCCTTTTGCTTATGCCTGTTGCATTTTTATAAAAAAAATAAATTTAAAATTACTTAGTCATGTTCTTTATTATCTCCCAAAAGGGGTTTTAATTTTTCTAACAAAAAATTTAATAAGTCTTCTTGGTACCCACCATTTAGCAAAAATTTCTCCTTTTCTGCCTCAAATGTTTAACATGAGGACAGTTGAAATTGTTTTTTAGGGTTTTTTGGTAAACTTTTTAAAGATATGAATCCACTTAAAAATTTATTTGGGTTTGGGATTGCATTAAAGTGCTCATTGGACATTGGAACCATTTTTTTTCCAAAAATTTTTAAAAAAAACTTTAGTAATTTTAGAAAAAAATTTACTTTTTATAATTTTTTTTTACCTGTGACAAATTTTAAAAAATTTTAAAAACAGTTTTTTATTATTTGAAGATTTTAGAATTCTATATTTTCTGTAAAAATTCTCAAAGTATTCTTTTCCCCTTTTTTAAATACATTCTATTGGGTGGCTTTGAAATTAATTAAATTTTTAAAAAATTTAAATTTTTAAAAAAAAAATTTTTTAAATTTTAAATAATTTTTAAATTTTTAAATTATTTTTATTTTAAATTTAAATAAAAATTTAAAATTTTAAATATTTTTTAAATTTATATATTTTAAATTAAATTTATTTTTATTTTAATAAAATTTAAAATTTAATTAATATTATTAAATTAATAATTTAATTATTTAAAATTTAAAATTTACTTAAAATTAAAGGAAAAAGAATGTGAGAATTATTAAAATTGCCTTTAAAATTATTAATCAAGAAGGCGTGCTATTCATTTGTTTGTCATGTCATGGAAACCTCAAAAGATATTCCAAAACAATTAGATCTGATACAATAATTGAAAATTTTTACAAATTGTAGCAAATATTGCGTGCGTTATTATGGCGTTTGTACTTACCGAAAAGCAGCGAATCTAAATTCTTATTTTTCGACGATATGGAAATAAACACAGATCTTATCAAGAAGTTTGCAATTTGTTTAATCCGCTCTATCCTGAAAAACAGATAAAAAAATCTACTGTCTTCAGGACAATATCAAAATTTCTTGAAACCGGCGGAGTAAAAAAAAAACCTGGATCAGGGAGACCGAAAACTGCTACTAATGATAAGAATAAGTTAAATGTTTTTTTGGAACTCGAAGAAAACCCTTAGACATATCACACAATTAGCCTTAATTCCGCAAATAAGTCAGAAATCAGTCCGAAATATTTTGTGCGAAGAAAAAATTCAAACCTACAAAATTACTTACCTTTACGAATTGCAAGAAGATGATCCGGACCGTCGAGCCCAGTTTGTAAAAACTATTATGGAAAAATAAATAACAACTCTAATTTCCACCAAAAAAGGTAATATTTTGGCGGGAATTTTGGGCAACCATATCATTGGTCCATTTTGATGAACAATTTGATGCGGACAAAGTATTTGATCTGCTAGACAACGATAATGCGAATTAAAATTTATATGAAACATCGATGAAATTTGGTACCAGCACGATGGAGCTCCAGCTCATTTTTTCAGAGGAGTCATCGAGTTTTTAAATATCCAATTTTCAGAAAGATGGATTGAAAGACGTGGTACTCTGGAATGGCCAGCTCGATCCCCAGACATGACTCTACTAAATTTCTTCTTTTGGGGTCATCTGAAGTGCAGAGTTTTAAAGATTGGCCCAACGATTTAGAAGAACTAAGGCAAAAAATTTTGGATGAAGCTGCACAAATTACTCCCGGCATGTTATTGAACACTTTGGCAGAATTTTTAGCCAACGATAGCAGTCATTTTGAGCACCTGATTAAGTAGATAGGTTTTGTTGTTTTTTTTTATTCTCATATTGTTATTAATAATTACTTGTTTAATACTTAATTTTTCTCATTCATTTTCTTGACTATTTTTAAAAACTAGTAACTTGAACGTCGCAAAGAATTTTTTTGTATTAGAATGCCTAGTTACCGTCTGTACTAATTTTAACCATTTTGGTTGGACCACTTTTTAAGACAACTGCAATAACTTATCGTTTTTATTTATTTAAAAAAAGCCAGAGGCATATCTCCGAAATTGTCAGATGAAAAACAATAATATTGAGGTCATAGATAAGATTATAAGGGCAATCGATTGCAAAAATAAAAAATTATTCACCTCACAGAGAAAACTATAAATTTGGCAACGTTGCTAGTACAATTTTTGAATTTATCATATCTAGTTCTTCTGTACAAAATTTGGTCAATTTATGTTTGATGGTTGCTGAGATAATTGACTGATCCGGTTTTTTCTCAACCTGTATACAGTTTTGAAAGTTCAAAACCGAACATGGACGTTTCGCAAGTAGAACAAAGAAAACAAATTAACTACTAAAACGGAGTAGATCGAATTTAAACTAGGACATACGCGCCAAAACGGCTTAAACAGCATACGCTCGACAAAGGTTGACTTATGATCGCCGCGCCAGTCTTCGCTGTTCGAAACAGCGCTTTTACAAGCATCGACATATTGCAAAGCCTTTTCTTTTCTCACACAGTTAAAGTGTTGTCCGTTTCTTTTTGATACATTACGCTTACCCCTATGTTCGGTTTTGGATTTTCCACACCTGTATAGTGTGTGTGTGTGTTGTGTGGTTAGTTCTGGTTAACTAACACTAACTAAAATAACAACAGCGACGTGCGTACGCACTGACTGTTTACGCGGCACTGGCGATGCACGGATCAGACGATGCAATAGCCTCCCCTTGCCCCGCTATCCCCGCATACCCATTGATATATCTTAAATGTTTTACAATTCCGATTGGTATTTAGGAAATGTATAGATTTTCTAGGAAATGTGTCTAATATAATTTATTTCACACATTTCCGGGCAATTTAAGGAATTACATACATTTCCTAAAAATTGTATACAATGACGGATTATATACATTTTCGTTAACATATATAATTTTCTCTTCACTTAATTTTTATTTTTTTGCTGCTGTTTGTAAAAACCTTAATGACAAAAAAATTACTAGAAACTAAGTTTTTAGCTTTGCTCATGTAAATATTCTAAAAGCCCTAATATGCATATTTTGCCTTAAATAAATATTTTGCTTTATTGTCCGTATTCCCTGTTTCTGTTTATTGCCCCTGGCTTTTTCGCAAGCGAAGATAAATTTTATTAGTATGCTTTTGTAACGCTTTGCATAAAAGCGGATTTTTTTATGTTTTGCAACAGATAATTATAATTTGTTATTGAAATGTGTTTACTAATGATAGTTGAAAGAATTTCAGTTTTCTTAAACTTTATGACAGCGTACCAAGGCTTATATGGAGCCAAGTTACTATGTACTGTGGGTGTCGGGTTCTTTAGATGTTTTATTCAGTTTATCTTCTAGTTCCGTCAACGATGTCCAAGCACCGAAAAGTGCGGATATTTCCTTTCACGGCACTTTTAAGACAATGTAGTACCAACATTGACGAAATACAGATAATTACTTACTCTATACCACCCCCATTAACGTTCGGGTAATATCAACAAAGACACGGTATTCACTGGCGGTCACCCATCTAATTACTTATCGTTCCCGGCGTCGCTTAGCATCGCTGATCTCATGTTAAGCTTAACTTTAGTTTCAAATAGCTTTATTCATGACTAAGGCTATTTACAATACATCTTATAGCTACAATTTTATACACGTCTGGCAAACCAATTTCTTAGGTGCAGAGATTTTCAGTGCGATAAAAGGAGATGTCAATTTAATAGGCAAAGGCTTGAGCAAAATAAAGACAAACAGAAAACGTGCAGCGCTAATTTGCTTTCTACCGACCCAAGAAGAAGAGGGGAATACCTCGGCCGGACTGCGACACATACACTCAGTGATGCCAGATCTCACGATTATTCGTAAGATTACACGAGTTTGGTTCCGATATCACGTACTTACGAATAAGGTAGCAATTTTGACGATTTTTAAATAAATCATTACAAAAATAAAAATATTGCATTTCCTGTTAGTGAATGATAACAATGGCATATCAAAAAAAAACGACCGGGAAATCCCCGTCGCCTACTAGCCGTTATCGAGCAGAATGGCATGGGATTCCCCGTTGGTTGCAGGTAAGGTGGCTTACAATTTATTTGTTTGCATTTTTACGCAGTCCTGTCTCGTGTCATAGATTTTACATAAGCAAAGACAATTGTAGTTATCACTATAACTACAATTTTCTTTGACATAAGTCAAAACCATCGAAAGTTTTTTATTTAGAAAAAGTTTAATTGGTGACAAAAATTGTTATGATTTTTCTATCAATAAAAACATGATACGAAAGTTGGGTAGTAGTGACATAGTTAAGATAATACTGACTTAAATGATTCCGAGGACTGTGCATAATGTAGTAGTACCTATTGCCTAAATTACGCTAGGCCCACATTTTAAAATTTATGTTACCTACTCGTTTATTTAGTATTTTAATATTTGAGTTGGTGTAATGTAAAGTTACATTAAGTTTAATAAAGTATTAAACATTGTCATTGTGTTTTCCTTTTCAACAATATTAAAAGAAATTTTTGTCATGTCCACTCTCCTTACGATTTCTTACGATTTTTCGTCATTGAATTTCACGATTTCTGCTTTACCTCATCTAGTAACACTGCACACACTAGTTTGTATGAACCGGACCCGGACGGCAATGTAAGTGAACGTGACGGGCAATGTTGCGAACCAGTATAAATAATAGTAGTTATGTGGTCTTGCTTGATAAAATTATAAATACCTATTATTAAAATAATAGGGTACTTAAACTATTCTAAAATACTAATATTTGTTACAATTTTTTTTTTGCTAAGCGCATAACTTTTTTTAAATAAAAAGTTTTATAAAATGTACGATTTTTAAAACATTTCAAAAATTCCTAATTAATATTCTACGAAACGACAACACTGTCGACAATATCCTAACGAATCGTAGGCGCCGTCGACCGTCGTTGTATTGGAAGTGGGATAGGGGAAATTGTTGTCGTTCTCTTTTTAACCTGGGGGCCATACAATATGTATCCTACTCTATTACATTAAAATTGGCTCCCAAGCCCTTGCCTTGCCAATCCTGTATACAAGGTGTATACATTATAAAAGATCGTTTTTGAGTGCCTTGTGCATGGTTAAGAAATGGAAACAATGGCCAGAGATCTGGGCGCGGGCAGTTGTTCGCCCTGGGTAGCAAAGATGTACAGACTCTACGGGTTCAGAACCTTCCGATCGGTGATCTTTTAAGTTCTCTTAAGGTTATGGGACCTTCCATGCTGTTAGCTTTGTGGTTGCCTCTGCAGTTGACACAGGAGGCAACGTCTGGAGTTGGGCAGTTTGTCGTTGGGTGGTTTAAACCCCAGTTTACTACCCTGAAGTCGGGGCATGGCCCCATTGTTGGCATTTCTTGCACTGTATAATTGTCTTTTGGTTTTCTCGTCGTTCCCAGCGTACGGCGTTGCTGTCTACATAGCATATTTGTTGGAGTGCTTAAAGGGTGATTTCTGGTCCTGTTATTAATTTGTTGCTTGGCTGAACGTCCAAGCGTGACTTTTATGGTAAACGGTGCTTTGAGGAGAAAAAGGTCTTTTGACAATTAATAAAGGTGTTATTGATCCTTTTTTACCCTGTTACTAGAAGTCGTTTTTATGTATATATCGAATAATGTAGGTAATGTAAGTAATAAGAAGATTAATATTTTCTATTTACTAGAAACTATGAACTTTTAAGCATGGTAGAGATAAGTACAAAATAAAAATCAACGACATCGACAAAAATAGGGTTTAATTTCCCATTTACCCTGCATATAGAACCTTAGAATAGAGGGTGTGCTTTAAAATATTCGATTTTAGGTTGGTTGGCTGGTTTAGGCGAGATTAATCGCGTGCCCATATTTGCACTGCAGCCTTCTTGCTAATTGTGCTTTCCTTTCTTGTTATAGATGTCTGCTTCCCTTTATCAGGTTTAATAGGTCTCTACCAAGATGTTTATGCGAAAGCGGAGTTTCGCTCTATATGTTTTCGAACAGTATATTCTGTCTTCGATACAGTACATTGCAGTCGTATATAAGGTTTGAGGCTGTTTTCTTTTCTTTCCCGCAAAGCGAGCATGTTGTGAGACGGTTATGTATACCCTACTTGTCTTAACTGAGTACGCCCCAGAAGGAAGAGCTCAGCTGTTAGTTACTTGGAAGGGTCGCCTATAATCACCTTCGCATTTCTTTGCAGGGGATACGTGTCAACGATCCTATTGTTGTTTTTAACGCTTGGTTTGATAGTCCAAGGACTGGCTCTAGGCAATTAAACTTTTTAGATAAGCCAGATTTTGCTAGTTTATCTCCTTTTCATTGCCTTCTGTTCTCGTGTGTTCAGAAAGCCAAAGAAGTTCTATCCTTTTTTTTCTGGCGACAAGTTCTTTTAGGTTGTTCAGGCACTCCACCGTAATTTGTCATCTAAAACAATGGGGGTCTGGGGCTTTTAGAGCGGCCTGACTGTCAAAAAAATACGTATGTTTTGGTTGTGATATCTCCTTCTCACATTCTCTTAAACACATGCTTGGATAGCATAGATTTACGCCTGGTAAACTGTGGCTTGCTGGCCTAATGGAAAGCTCTTAGTTGCTCTAGGACTTACTCCAAATACACCGGCACCCACTTCATTACCTGTCTTTGGGCCATTGGTGTACCAAATCAAACCTCTGGAAAGTGATAAAGGTGTTTCATTTGTCCATATATTAGGATCGCAGCTAACACTATATGGTTTGTCTAAGTTGTTGACGGCTGTCATGAGATCTGATCTTATGTTTACGAGCTGGTCGTCAATTATATCTGTTGTTGTGTGACAGCATCTTTGGTCTATGCCCCCAGGTTTTACCAAACATGCTCCAACATTTCATAAGGCACATTTTTGCTTTGTTTGGATTCATTGTTATCTGTTGGTTCGATTTAAGGTATTTGGCCTTGTCGCAGTAAGACGTAAAGGATGATCCAACGAAAACCAAACACGGCCATACTATTACGGGAAATTTTATAACCAAATTTATTATGGGAAATTTTATACGCCCCACTTGGGCAAAAATAATAATAATTATCTAATGAAAGTAAAATAAATAATTATCTAAGGAAAGTATGCTCGGCTAGCTCAGAAATAAATAATAATAATTATACATTCATTAGCTAAAGAATATGGTTACAATAAATACATACAGTCGCATGAGGCTCTACACAAAGGCGAGTGCATTCTTGAAGGGGGGTATTGTCAATAAAAGTCAAAATATAAATATACTAGTTAATGCTTTATTACCAAAAATAATAAAATAATTGTAACAAATTCCTACCAAATTGGTGGATGCGCCTTTTAAACCAAAATTTAATAAGATTTTAAATTATTGGAAAAATATATGACAATGTTAAACTAAATTTGACTTGCATACAGATTTACAGTTACTAAACCAAAAGCTGGACAATTAATAAACTGTCAACAATATAACCCTATATATAACAAAGTCACCTTCTAGTATGTTACCCACATATACGTAAGGCCATAAGTTGCCTTTAAAACTTTTTTATAGGCACTTACAAATTAAACAAAAAATAATAAAATGAAGCAGAATTACTTATGGAAGTTACAGCAAAATATCTGAGAGCACTAAGGCTTAAACAAAAAATATATATCCGGTCAAGGGTTAAACAAAAAACAATGTCAGTAAATCTATCTAATTAATCTTTAATGATCAAATTCAATATTTATAATTAAACCGTATAAGATTATTACCAAATGATTAGCAATAAACCTTATACCTCCTACCACAGATTGATATACAACACTCGTACTCATGTATATGATTACAACTCATAAGTACCAACTGTCCCTATCAAACTGATTTCTACTACAACAGTCTTATACGTAAGGCCATAAGTTGCATTTAAAACTTTTTATCAGGCTCTTACAAATTAAAAAAATAATAAAATGAAGCAGAATGACGTTATGGAAGTTACAGCAAAATGTCTGAGAGCTCTAAGGCTTAAACAAAAAATATATCCGGTCAAGGGTTAAACAAAAAACAATGTCAGTAAATCTAATTAATCTTCAATGATCAAATTCAATATTCATAATTAAACCGTATAAGATTATTACCACATGATTAGCAATAAATCTTATACCTCCTACCACAGATTGATATACAACACTCGTACTCGTGTATATGATTACAACTCACAAGTACCAACTGTTCCTACCAATTTGTTTCCCAATAGAATAGTGTTAAAAGTAAGTGACTATATACCCCTAAGGTATACCATAATAATAAATGTTCTTTCGATAACCTTTAAAGCTTTAAAAGTGCACATGTGTATACTTATGTCCAAATTCCAGTCTTAGATTTTAGTGAAGGTACCGAGAAAATAAAGTGTTAATGACTGTTAACTCAGACAGAGAAGGTATTAAGTAACATCAAGCTATTCAAATGATAAGCAGGTGTTTCTAATAAAAATTTCAGTTCAAATCTAAGGCTAGACTATCGACATGACATTCTCTTAAGTCAATGTTATATCATTAATCTACAAAAATTTTCTTAAACTTAAGACTTAGCTGTGATTTTCCTGTTATTATGGAAGCAAGTGGTTGTGTCTTAGAAACGGTAGTCTAGCTGTCAGTCATCAGCAACTAATGTCGGCAACTTGGGTTTATCACTTCAATCTCCAACATAAGGCATGGGATTAAATCCATTAACTCGAACTGAAACTAGGCATAAGCTGCATTGGCCGGAACACAAAATCAAGTCGAAGAAATCAAAGGGGTAAAACCAGGAATTGAAAAGAAAAAAAAAACAGAAGAAAAGAAGAAAGAAGGAAGAACCCTTTTTCCACAAACTTAACGAGCCACTATCGCCCCTTATAAGATATTAACGAAGAAAAAGGATTCCATGCAAGTTTTCCACGTGGTATAATCCTTCTTTAAGAAGACATAAATTTCCCAAAAATATACGGATAACGTGACATTTCACTCCGAAACAACGTACTACAATTAGCACAAACAAACGGGAAATTTACTTAGGCATTTGTTCAACAATCCCCAAAACAAGGGTTGAAAATTAACTTTTAGGACAGTGGGGCTATCTCTTTGGTGGTCAGCAGGAGAGAGAAAGCTTCCCCAAAACTTATTTTTCACCAACAGCGTTTTCTGTCAAGGACGACCTTGGCAGTACCAAAACCCTTCTTGCTACAACTACCAACTCACACAATCCATCACTGGCTGCTGGCTGGCCTTTTGCCATCATTCCGGGTTGGCTCTAAGACACCAGGAACTACCCAGATATTAAACAAACAACGCACGTTCCCCGCAAAATATAATCCAAATCCAGATATAACCGGTTTCTGTCAGAACTTTCTAAAAAGAAAGATTTAGGAATCACTCGACTTCGAGACCGTCTTTCACGGTACCAAGCGGCTTTGTACTACGACATCTTGCCAGTCATTTTAGCCAAAAAGAAAAAGAAGAAAAAGAAAAAACCACCAAACCTGATTATTTTAAAATGTCAAAATTTTAAACCAAAACTACAAAAACAAAAACAAAGAGTTATGAATATACAATTAAAAAGGAAAACAATGTAAAATATCCACACGGTTACAAACAACCACAAACACCAACGACCCCTAAAATAAGGAAAGGTCAATAAACAACAACCACAGACCATATTGTCATAAACAACATTTTGACTAAAGTCCTGCTTTCTGCATTTAAGGTATTTATGCAAAAAGGTATTTTAAATCAAAAATTGTTATAGTTCAATTTTTGAACTGTAACAATACCTGCGGCTTATCTCGTAAAAAAAACATAAAATGCTTATTTTTACGCAAAATCCTAAGAAATACGAAAATAATTAAAATTAAAACAAAAAAGATAGGACCTGAAATAAACATTTGCTTAAAAACACCATTTTTATTTCTACCATTTTAAAAATGTCTTTTTTTTACAATTTTAATAAAAATAATTTATTTTTAGTATCTACAAAATATTTTTTTTATATGTGTCAATTTTCCAAAACGTATGGTATTATTTATATTTTGTTATTTCAGGTAGTTATCGTTATCTTGTTCTATTTTTTAATTTAAAGATTTCTTTTATGAACTAAATCAACTCTGTTGTTACTGAAAATAAATACAAAAACCTTTTTACTAAGAGGTATCGAAAAAAACGAACCAAGAAATAAAGTGTCCCATAAAATTAATTAAGTTAATCGAACGCCCCCGCCCAGTGGTCTATTAGTAATAATTTTACTCCATAAATCATTTTACACCAGATTCATCTAAGAATTTAAATCTAGATGTTTCAAAAAGAGGTGATGTATCCAAAGGGCCACGACGGGACGCCCAAGTTCCTTACAGTCATAAGATAAGAAAACAGTCTGATGTTCAAATAAATAAACAAAGTACATTCAGATAAAGGAAATTGCGCAACAAATCGGCTCTAAAGATATTGTTGATAATGAGAACATCCAATAACATTTTGGGTGCCCTTGACACAGTTTTTGTTCAAACAAAGAATGGGAGGAAAAGAAAAAAGATATTCTTTATAAAGATCAAATAAATTCGGGTTATTTTTGGCACAGAGAAATCTAACCTACTAGCCTATAAAATAGCCAACTGAGAAAGAAAAAACCCGAACTTAAACACACCTATCAGACATCCTCGAATAAAGAACACATGGAATTCAAACAATAAAAACACCAAAATGCGTTAACGGAAGCACCAAGACAACTTGCACCAAATACGGACATACAGTGACGCAACAAAACTTAAAGGAGAACTGATAATCAAAAGGCAGAATCACCCTGGGTCACGCCCCCACAAAACATAAGTTTGAAACAAAAGAAGCAAGAACTATCAAGACTAAGAAAAGTAATGGACGAAATAAAACAACTATTAATAAGAACAGATTCAAGGGGATTTAAAAGAGTACACATTTGCATAGGGGGAGTACTAGTGAGTGCCAGAACGAAACCCAAAAAAAAAGCTTAAGAAAGTTTGTTAAACAAAATATTTTTACATTAAAGACCGGAAAATGGACCCTATGTATGATTAAGGAATAATAAAAGGCTTCTCAACAGGATTTTATTAATATTGTTAGGGAAAATTGAAATGGTTAAATCTTTAGAGGACAAAATCAAAGTTTAAATTTATTACTAAAAAAGAATGGAAATAAGTCAAAAGAAAAAATGGATATTTCAGACAAAGCCCGAAGTTTTCCGATGGTTCATGAAACAAGAAAAGGTTTGTTTTGATCAATGAGGGTGCATGTTCAGGAGTACACAAATGTTCAATGTTTTTAGATACTGCAGAGAAAAAGTGTGCGTACAAAGGGACAAGAACATGATGGTAAGGAATGTCCAGAAAGTGGGGAATTAGACTGTCCAATTGCAAAAAAATTGGTTTATCAGAAAGAAAACATACAGCCAGAGACCCCAAATGCCATATTTAAAATAGAGAATGTCTTAGGAACAAAAAATAAGACAAAAAAAAGAAAAATTTTAAATGCAGCAAAATTCAATGCCAATCCCGATGAGCCAGTTGCCAAATCAACCAAGAACCACAGAAATTGTTTTTTTACACAAACATAGCTTTATTAGCCAAGTTCAATGAGTTTGTTTGGTTATTCAAAACATAAATCCAGTATTATTTATAGCCGAGAATGGCTAACCCAAGAATACCTGACACAAAACATACCTAACTTTACTATATACAGAAACGATCGCAAGACTGGGAAAGGGGGACATGCATATATGTTAGGGATGAGTTTATGGGCCAAAAGATACATGTAATAATAAACAAAGATTACACACTGGATCCTATCGAATCAATATGGCTACAAATTAAAATCGGCACAATATCACTAAACATTGCCTGTATTATAGGCCCCAAAAGTAAACATTCAAAACGACGAGCCATGCTGGCCGCAATCGTGGATGCAGGCGAGGTTCAACAATTTGCTTATATTTGGGATTTTAATACCCTGATTTGGATGGATTAATCCAACACCTTCCGAAAACAACTCGGCCGCCAATATTTTCATGAATACATATCTGTCAACCAGTCTAGTACAACATATAAAAACCCACACGATTCCCAAAACAAAGACCATCCAGCGACTTACTATTAACATCTGACCAAGATTTAATCTCAACAGGAGCATGAACCACCTGTTGGTCGTAGTGATCATTCAGTTCTTGTTGCGACTGTCAGATCATACAAGTACAATGAAGACAAGATTAAAAAAAAAAACTTCAAGCTGCAAACTATGAAGAAATCAATCAGTATCTGGACTCGGTGGCTTGGTTGTTGGGTGACACGGAGTCCATGTGGCTCCAATGGCTGCAGGAAGTAAACAATCACAAAGATTTGTTCCTGAGTATCAAGTAAAAACCCCCTAAAACGAAACCCTGATGAATCAAGAATTAAGGAAGGAAATAAATCGAAAGAGAAAATACTGGCACCTTACAGAAGATCTAATGATGAAGGTGACTACCAAGCATATCGAAGTTAACAATGAACTAACCAATCGTATAAGAGATGAAAGAGAAAAACTATGAGCGTAATCTTATAGACAGCAAAAGTAATAAGAATTTTTACAGATACGTCAAAAGCTCTCTTCAATCAAGAGTTAGTACACCCATACTTAAGAGTCAAACAAGGACATCATTAGTGACCCAAAAATAATAGCGTCAGTATTTGCAAATGAATTCCGGAAGCTTATAAGGAGGAGCCGCCAATGGACTTGCAAGTTGTTCCCGATACCCAAGAAATGATGTGTCTATAACTGATATTGACATAAGTGAGGAAAAAGTGGTGAAGGCAATAAACAATATGAAGACTGACTGTAGTCCAGGACCGGATGGTACAACCCTGTTTTCCTCAAGAATAGCCCTTCCATAATTAAGCCACTGACATCTCTTCTACAAACTTCCATGAACGAGGGAAAAATCCCCGGGCTGGAAAAAGTCCATAATAATTCCAATTTACAAAAAAGGGAGATAAATTTAATCCTCAAAATTACCGACAGATTAGCCTAACATGTATTCCGTGTAAAATACTAGAAAAATTATAGTGGAGGAATTGACAGGTTTTTTATTGAAATAATATAATTACAGAAAATCATCATGGATTCCTGCCAGGCAGATCAGCTGTTCAAACCCTGGAATGTGTAAACTCGTGGACAAAATCAATGGATAAAAGGGAACCAGTTGATATTATATACTTGGACTTTAGTCGAGCATTTGACCAAGTTTGTCACAAAAAATTATTACAAAACTGGAATGGTATGGTATACGTGGAGGCTGTTGAGTTGGATCGAGGATTTTCTTACAAACAGAACTTGCTCTGTCAGAATTGAAACGGGATACTGGAATGGGTGACAAGTGGAGTGCCTCAGGGTTCAGTTCTGGGCCCCTCTTGTTTAACATATTTATCTCTGACTTGCCGAAGTGTATTAAGTCCAACGTCTCTTTGTATGCAGATGACACGAAAATCTATAAAAAATCCCATAACAAGCATTGACATCCTGGAAAATGACTTGCTTACTATAGAAGATGGTGTGAAACTTGGTTGCTAGACTTGAACGAAAATAAATGCTCTGTTCTGCATGTTGGCTTTAGTAACCCCTGCAGTAACTTCTATTTAAAAAATAGTCCTATCAAAACAGTACAGACACAGGAGGACTTAGGGATCGATAAGCTCAGACATAAGTGGGGTCCCATATTGGAAAAATCGTCAAAAAAGCCAACGCTGTGTCCTACATGGTGTCCGGCATTTAGAAACATTTCTCCGAATTTTTGGAAAAAATCTATAAGATACATTCGTCCCATACTTGAGTATGGGCACCAGTCTGGAATCCATATTTTGTTAAAGAATCCATGCTCTTGAACAAGTTCAAAGAAGGATTACCAAATTATCACCTGCCATACGATATCTGAGCGAAGAAAGGTTAAAAATATTAAACTTAACTAAACCCCCAGAGAACGCAGAACGCGTGGAGATCTAATAGAACCTATAAAATCCTCAACCGGCATTACTCCGTAAATTTGAGTTTCTTCACACTTAATAACGATAGAAGACTACGGGGTCATCAGTATAAACTCGTTAGGAGGTTTTGTAAATTATGTCGTCGCATTTCTTCTCTAATAGAGTAAGTAACTGGAATGCTTTCCAAAAAGTGTTAGTGTTGAGACAATAAATTCTTTTAAAATCAGTATGACAGACCTGTAAATAATAGTGTATATAAACTAGTGTAAAAATAGTGAATAAAACAAGTTTAAAGGCAAGCCGCCTAACTTAACTCTTAATAATAATAATAATAATAATAAAAGAAATGTTAATTCTTTGTGGTATTCTCTTTTGTTTCCATAAAAATCACTATCCCAATTGTTTTTTAGATTTCTTCGCAAAAAATACACAAGCTGGCTTTTTTTTAATATTAGGAAACGGTTTATCGTTGCGCTTTCGCTTCATAAGTAGTTGCAGACAAACTATGCTGCCTGCTAAAGATGAACTGAATACATAGGTCCAAATTAAGGTATTTATGGACGCCCAGTAAAAAGACTATTGCTATTTATGACACAAAAGAAGAGTAATTGTACACCAGTGCTTATTGAAACAAATATACAATTAAACAATACACAAAAAATATGGTGTGATACGAGAATGGGGTGTATCAGCTAATCAAGTCAAATTTTTATGAATTTATACAAAATACCAATGTAGACGTCGCGTTT
>JAHBCN010016213.1:0-19855 GCA_019359885.1 Listronotus oregonensis
TGCAGAAACAGCAGTTTTTTTGGCAAACCAACAAACATAACCAATCTTTATTGTGTCATCACGCAACACTGCTTTTGTGCATTGTACGTCCGATTGATAGAGTAAGACTTCCAGTCAAATACGTAGTATTGACATACGACGCTATTTTAATGACCGAGCAAAAAGCACGAGGCAAATTCAACAAAATCAGTGTGGCAACCAAATTGTTGCGTTGTTTTACTGGTTTTAAAAAAAAGAACCCCCAATAGTAAAATACTGTATTAAGTAGGTTTATTTATCTATTAACTAAAATAGACCTACGACAGTATTTTACCAGGAAAGAATATAGTTTTATATTGCCTGTGGTGACTGTAACTCAATTTTGAAAAAAATCGAGTTACGACACTATTTTACTGGGAGTGCGAAATATTCTGACTAATAAAATAAAATTTTTTTTGTAACCAATTGGTCTTGTACAGGGTGTCTCAAATTGATTCTCATCGTTGGGATCTCGTAACTTAAAGAGATACGGGTCGATGAAATAGAGGCAAAGTTGCGCTTTTTGGGATACGATCAAAATGCCCCCCAAAAAATTTAAAAAAATTTTAAATACTTCAAAGGTTTTTGGGGAAAAAAACGAATATTTGCGATTTATTTTATTTTTTATGACTCTTTTTAAATAGATATAACAAATTTAATTTTACAGTGTTATAAGATTTACACACCGACGTTTTGTCTTCGAGCTGCCATCATCGACTTTTTTTTTTAATACGGTTTTAGATTTTTTATTACGTATTTTAAGAGCTTTGGCCCAAAAACTTTGTTTTTAAGACACTTAATTTACCAACACTATTAATAAAATTAGGTTGCCCAAAACATTTTTTTTTGGGGGGTTTTTTTATGATCTGTGTTGTTCCCAACACACATTTTTTATTTGGTTTTTTTTATGATCTGTTTTTTTATAATCTGTATAAACTAAACATATCAACATTTTTGAACATTTGACAGTGGGCCTAGTAACATACTTTCCCCAATGGAATTTAATGGCCACAGTCTTCCTAGCCTTAGACCTCTTCTAGATATCGACTTTTACCTCTGTCGGAATTAAGGTATGATATGATTTATTTTTAATTTTACTGTTTTTATCAAATTAGTTTTGTACATAAATGTATAGAGCTATTTTTCTCGATTTGTTACTTTGGCACCAACTTTGAATGTTTATATTGTGTGCGCACTGGTTTTTTTATAACTTAGCACATTTTGCATGATATCTTTTTTCGTTATTGCGATTTTTCGGTAACTATATAAAGCCCTTGGCTAGCAGCGGTAAAATAGGAAAACCAATAAAAAATTACTAGAATTTGTCGCTAATTAGTTCCTAAAAGGGGGGTTTTTGTTGCTCGCCGATTTCAAAAATAAAATTATTTGCTATATTGATATAAAGATTGCATTTTTTTTTTTTTAAAAACATGCTACCTTGAATTCATTTTTCACCACGTTATCAACGGCTGTGGTTTTGTTGCTGTGCAGGCAAGCACGCAATTGCAATTATATTTCAGACGTAAAAATTTTTTTGAACCCAAATTTGCATATAATGGAAAAATTAAAAAATAAAAAAATATTGGGGATCATTAGAAATTGTTTTGTTGCTTGTACTATAAGCGTAACGAGTGCTTGCCTGCACGGCAACAAAGTTACAGCCGTTGATAAGTAGTGAAAAATAAAGTTCAAGGTAGCATGTTTTAAAAAATATAAAAAATGTTGTTTAATATTGCTAATTTATAGCAACAAATTAGCAACAAAATCGTGTTATACAGACCACAGGTAATTCACGATTTATCATTCTTGCTATCTTTATATCAATATAGCAGTCATTTAGATTTTCCAAAATCGGCTTGAACAACAAAAGCCTTATATTAGCAACTAATTAGCAACAAATTAAAGTAATTTTTTTTATCGAGTTTTGCTTATTTACCCCTGCTAGCCTGATAGAGCTATTATATAAAACAATGGCCTCTTACAAGTTATTGATCCTAACAAAGACATATAGCTTAGACTTTGAAATTATTTTATTTTTAAGCCATATTAAAAGTAATTAAATATTTGCTTGATTTTCGCTTTTTGTATTGGAAACATTCTCTGCCCAATACTGGATGCAAGATACAAGGGCCTATACATTTTCTCGAAAACCATAGATTATACAGTAGTAAAAGTATATTTAATATTATAATATTTTCAAATTTGTTGGTCTTTTATAAGGTGGGGCCAAAAGTTCTTTTTTTTTTTTTTTGAAACACCTTCAATTTATAGATAGTTCTTTAAAAGACAAATAAATTCAACGGTTAAAGACCATACGTCTGTGATGCACCGTTTTGAATTTATTAGCGATTATCTTCAGAATAGATGCAATTATGTAATCCAAAATGACTGCGACGCTGATTGACTTTTAAAAATTTTGCATTTTTTTTATGCGATAGTGCATTTGATCAGTCAACATTATCCTTCATCTAGCGTGCAGAGTATGGGAGTAACGCTACCCCCGTTTACAAGACAGTCGCTTTCTACTTTTCAAACAGGTGAGATCTTTTTCAACAATAAAACAATATATTTTTGCAATTAAATTATTTTTTTTTAAAATGATTTCTAGACTCAAATTAACTTCTTATATTAAAACAAATAAAAAATTTAATTTTGTTCTTTTCTGTTTAATTTAAGTTTATAAGGCTTTTAAAGTAAAAAAAAATTTATTCCCCAATGAGCGATAGTGAGCTTAAAAAAGTCAAAAAAACCCAAAAACATATGGGTCAAAAGTTAATTGTTTTGAAATATAGCCTTTAAAGTTTAAAAAAATTTGGGAAATCGCGCCCGTTTCATCAATATTGTTTGGTTTTATTTGTAATTAAAAAATAGTCGTACTTACCAAAAGAATAGGCTAAATATCCATTTTAAGAACACAAATTATTATGTTTTAAAGCGGCACTTTTTTATTTTGCTTAAAGAAAAAGATTTTTTGGTTGCACACATTTCGTTTTCAAAAATCTTTGGTACATTTTGCACTACGGATGTCGTAAATTAAAAACATATCGGCATTTTTTCCCGATTTAAGAACAAACAAAAATATCGCGGCCGGGCCGGTGAGTAAAATATACAACTGACGTTACTTCACGTACAAGGTTTCGGGGGCTCTGTTAATTGTTAAGATTTTCGAAATAATTGCTACTAAAGTTCTAATTTGACATCGTCAAGTTTAGACACATATGTCATCTAAAATTATTGACTTGTTTTGAGCTCCATCCACCCAAAAAATATATATATATATATATATATATATATATATATATATATATATATATATATATATATATATATATATATATATATATATATATATATATATATATTTAAAACCCCCCGGTAAAACTCGATGTCGACTTGCTGAATGTGATTTCAGTAGGCACCGAAAGTAAGATTGTTATATCTTACTGCAAGGCAACGATGTTTGTCTTTTAAGTAGACACTTAGTTTCTCTGTTGTTTCAAACACTGTTACAGTCCTATTGATAAGTTCCTGTAAGGCAGGCGAAAGCGTCTAGGGAGGGTGTCATAGTAAAAAAGCAAAGAAAGCAGGTTGTCTGCTTTTAACTGTCTTAAAACGGAGTTACGTTTTTTTTTTAAAAAATATACAGTGCTTTCATTTCAAAACAACCAAATTTTAAAAATTTAAAAAAAAAACACTCACCAAAAAACAAAGAAACACGTCGATTTAGATATACAGGGGGAAGTTTAATTTCGTATTTGATAAAATTTTATCGGTCACCTCCTAACCTCCAGTTAACCTCACTTTGATATGTCAAATGGCAACCCCATAGTGTGACACATCATTGTAAGCGGCATGAAATTTGCTATCCAACAGTACTAAGAAACTTTAAATCGATGGACGTAGAAGCGACTTAGAAGTAAAAATGTGTGTTAATTAGTTTATCGTGTTCAAATAATTTATTTTATCAAATGCTCAAAATGTGCGCCGTTATTGGCGAGACAATAATAAATTCTGTTTTGAAATTCTTCGCGAACGTTGGCGAAAGTTTGTCTGGTAATACCTCTGCATTCTAGTGTAATTCTACATTTAAGTTCTTGAATATTTGCAGGTGGCGTTTTGTACACTTTACTTTTTAAATAACCCCAGAGGAAAAAAGTCTAGAGGAGTTAAGTCTGGAGACCGTGCTGGCCATTCGATGGCACCTCGTCTGCCTATCCATGTGCCTGGAAACTGTTCATTGAGCCACTCTCGAACTGCTAAAGCATAGTGGGGAGGGGCTCCATCTTGCTGGAAATGCAAATTATTTTCACTGAGTTCCATAGCACCATTTTCATCCACCTGATTTTCCAAAGATTGGACGATAGAAGGGTATATCGCATTTTCCAAAAGGTTCAGATACAGTTGCCCAGTTAAATTTTCTTCCAGAAAGAATGGCCCGATAATTTCGTTTCCATAAATACCTGCCCAAACGTTGATCTTCTCTGGAAATTGAGTATGTCCTTCCTGAAATATGTGCGGATTTTCATTATCCCAATATCTGCAGTTATGTCTATTATGAATTCCATTTAAGAAGAAAGTTGATTCGTCAGAAAAGCAGATATTTTTGATCAAATGAGGGTCTTCGTCAATTCGCTGGCACATTGATTCGCAAAATTCTATTCTTCTATCATAATCGTCTTCGTTGAGTTCATGAAGAATTTGTATTTTGTATGGAAAAACTTATTCTTTTTCAAAATTTTGTGCACGGAACCCGTAGAAATATTGGTCAGCTTAGAAACTTTTGGAATAGACAACGTCGGATCTATTGCGAACTGTCCTAGTACCTCAACCTGGCGTGCTTCGTCTAAAACCCTTTCATTAGTACTTTTCTTGTTGCATACAGATCCAGTTTCTTCAAACTTACGCACCAATTCCATTACATATTTATGCCCCACGTTTTTATTTTGATGCCTCTCATTGAATACTCTGGCGGTTCTACGCGCGCATCGATCTTCAGCCCCATATAGGAAAATTATTTCTATTCTCTCTGCTAGAGTATACACCATTTTAAAATCAAGATTCCTTTAAATTTTAAAAATAACGATGTCAAAATGACAATCCTAACAGTAATATTTAACTGGTTCCTAAACGTCTTAAAAACTTGTGCTATTGCAGTGTTTTGCTGTAGCAGGTAACACAAAAAATAATAATTGGAATGAATGCACACTAAAATAGTCTGCGAGGAATTTCAAAACAAGCTTGTCAAGCCAATAACGGCGCACATTTTGAGCATTTGATAAAATAAATTATTTGAACACGATAAACTAATTAACACACATTTTTTCTTCTAAGTCGCTTCTACGTCCATCGATTTAAAGTTTCTTAGTACTGTTGGATAGCAAATTTCATGCCGCTTACAATGATGTGTCACACTATGGGGGTTGCCATTTGACATATCAAAGTGAGGTTAACTGGAGGTTAGGAGGTGACCGATAAAATTTTATCAAATACGAAATTAAACTTTCCCCTGTATATCTAAATCGACGTGTTTCTTTGTTTTTTTGGTGAGTGTTTTTTTTTTTAAAGATATTTAGGGTGGTTCGTTTTGAAATGAAAGCACTGTATAGTAAAAAAATATATTTAATGTGACGTACACGACTTTAACGCCGAGTACGCAACCAAAAATGTCGCGCGGAGGCCCATTTTTGCGTTAAATTAATTACGAAAATAATGGATATAGAGCTTCTAAAATCTGGATTTTTTTATCGAAAATTTCCTTTTCTTTAAGAATATTTTTTGCAATTTCCACTATCACTTTTAGTTTTTAAGTTATTATCAAAAATCAAAATGGCTTTTTTTTCGTTTTCTGTTAATAACAATTGCAATTTTTAATGGCAGAAAACATCCTCAAAACGCCTTTCTCAGATTTGCATTCAGAGTCGAATAAGCTACCGCTCATATTTTTCGAAGCTTTCTAACTATTGTTCGCAGGGAACAAATTTTCGACTAGACTATAAACCAATATTAATATATATATATTTTTTTAAAGCAGTATATTGGTTTTTTTGTAAATTAAAAAACAGTAACTTTTACCCTTCTTAATAAGCCATTTTTTTGGTACACTCTGTATACATAAATATGCAATATAACCTTATATATTACCAGCCCAAGGCATCTTAAGACCAAAGTAGAAAAAAATGATTAATTCATAAGGTGAAATAGGATTTAATAAAACACAAAATGAATAATGGTATTAATTAAAATGTAAAAATATAAAATGGCACCGGAGCTTTTGGATGCACAAAGTAATGCAACTAAGAATCTTATGGAAATATCAAATTAAAACACTTGACCTCAGTTGATTTGATAATTTATTAAGTAACTGGTTGTTCTTTCAATGATTTTTTGCAAGATCTGCAAGGTAATTAAACACACACTTTTTTCACTTTTAAGGCATTTTTATTGCCTTTTTTAAGTATTGTTTTTAGTAGAGCAAACGATTTTAAAATGTTTTTTAGGGAAAGGCAGTAGCCAGGTAGCGTATTGGCATTGCGTTCTATTAGTACAGTCAAAAATAGGCTGTAACCTCTGAATTCTTTTAACCTTCATCGATTTTCATGAAAATTTGAAATCAAGCTTATTTTACCCTTAACTTTAAAAGTGACATGTGCTTAACTTGCGCTTTTTGCATTTTAGGGGTGAAACCCACCCCTTTGCAAAAAATTAAAAGAAATGCAAATTAAAGAATTCAATCGGTGGAAATTTTATTTAGTTAGGTAAAATAAAGATTCTTTAAAATTTTAAAGCATAATTTTTAATTTTTATTAATTTTTCAACCCCCAGAGACCATCCCTTAAGTCGAAAAATCATTAAAAAAATGTTTTTTGTCTCCCTAAAATATTAAATCGCGCATTAATATGGCAATAAAAATTTGTTTACTACTTAATTTATTGATTTACTGCAATTTTTCAACCCTTAAAAACCAGCCCTTATCTTGAGATCAATAAAAAAATATTTTTAGCAGCTTTAATCGTTTCATTTA
This sequence comes from Listronotus oregonensis, assembly GCA_019359885.1. Taxonomy (NCBI): domain Eukaryota; kingdom Metazoa; phylum Arthropoda; class Insecta; order Coleoptera; family Curculionidae; genus Listronotus; species Listronotus oregonensis. Next base: position 7,040 of record JAHBCN010016213.1, read on the forward strand.
TGCATTAAAATCGTTTTATAAAATGCATTCATTTATTTTCAAACAACCTGGAATTAATAAATAAATATATTTTCAAGCAACTTTAATCTTTTCAATATTGCATTTATGACTAAAAATCTTATTGTCTAATTATGAAAAAAAATATATTCATTGTAAAAATTCGACCCTAAAAAACGACCCTCTATCATAAAATTATTTAAAAAATATTTTCTAGCGGCTTTAATAGATTTTATTTATTTAAATATATCAATAAATAAAAAAAATATTTATTTTTTGTCAAATGCAATGAATACAAATTATCAAAGTCTAATTAATGAAAATTTAAAAACCATTCTTTATCAGAACTATTGTCAAAATCAACCTTTTCTTCATAATCAATGGGGGGACAATTCTTACATTTGTCACCGCTGCATGTTTCACATGTTGCTTTACAAAATAGTTCAATTCTTCAGCAACCACAAGAGGCACCGGAGCCTTTTTTGCAGTGGCAAAATATCATTTTAAGTAGTTTATCTGAAGCAGGTTGATAGGCATTTTTATTTACTTGTAAAGATCCTTCAATATTAACCCATCCCCAATCTACTGGTCAAATATTTGTATATCTGGGTCTGTAAGTAAACCTTCTTAATATGTTTATCTAGTGCACCCACTGTTGGAACAAAAAAATGCGATTGGTTTTTTAACAATAACTCCGTTAATTTTCTTGTTATCGGGTCCACCCAAAAACCATTTTAAAGGTAATTTCAAAGGCTATAAGATCATTGACACGCCTGCTTTTTAAAACCCTTCATTTTTTTAAATTAAATGGTTAAGTGCTCAACTCAGATGATTCTCACAATAAAATTTGAACTTCTAACGATGATATCTTGGTTGTTTTTTATCCTACAGACGGAAGAAAAAAAAACAAATTAATTGTTAAAAAGAAGTAATTTTTGCGTCATTTTTTACGTAATTCTAGTAGTTTTAGAGTTATTATAAAAATAAGATAAAAAAAGCATTATAAACCGGCCAATCTTTTAAAGCTTATAACCTTTATTTTAATAAAGTAATCCTTTAAGGAATTCTATAAATTTTAAATTTGGTGAAAGTGGCGTAGGTTTTTTTACCTTTTTTTAATTTGAGATCTCCGTCTAATTTTCATCATAACTCGCTTAGTTGTAACGTAATTCTCTTAATCCGGAGCTTATTTAAAAGGCCTTTTCATGTGCTTTTAAAAGTGTTTTAAAGATATTTTTAAAAAATGTATCGGTTTCCCGTTATTTAACCTGTAATACTTGGGTTCGAGTACTCACAAAAAAATGAGACCTTTAAGTAGCTATAAGTCACATTGGATTCAACCTTAAATGTTTTTTTTAATTCATTTTTTTTCAGCTTTCTTTTTGGTAAAGACAATTTTTTTGTAGAAACGTATAGTTTTCGTGTTATTTGTAAAAACAGTTTCAAAACATGCATTTTTTTCATAAGAAATCAACAAATTAAATCATTAATATACTTAACCCTACGTTAGTCGCGCGGTTGACAGTTGTCACCCACTCCACTTTATTACACTGCCACATCACCCAGGCAATGAGTTTCGCTCCACCCCTTTCAGTACCTCTCGAGTATTAACCGGTCAATCGATAGGTTAAAGTTTACTGTGCTTCGAACTATTCGTTGGCCCGTATTTTGACGCAAAGTTCACTGGAGGACAGGTGTCACCCGCACGACTTTTTACGTAGGATATTTTCTCACAAGTAATATTTGTTTTTATAGTGTTTTTAATAACGGTAATAATTGTATTTATAGTGTTTTTGATAAAAACTTTAAGCTATTTTGAGAGACCATTTATAGTTACTACTAGATAGTTAAAAAGTACTTTGAAAAATAAATATGTCAGATCCAAAGAGAAGAAAACTAGAATTTAGTAAGAACCCAGATGTGTGGCTAAAATGGTATCAAGAAATGGACAGTGATGAAGAAAGCGGATTGCCAGATATTGAAGATGAAAGTGACAAAGATGAGGAAGATGTAGTGATGGACAGTGATCACCAAACGGATACCGAACAGGAATATTCAGAAAACGAAGAAACTTCTTCTGATATTGAACTGAAAAATGAGGATACAGAAAGTGAATACAGTTCTTCCAATTTCTATACTGGAAAGGACGGAGAAAGTAAGTGGCTAAAAATACAACCACCCACTAATGTCAGAACTCGAGCCCATAACATTATTACCCATTTACCAGGACCTAAACGTGAAGCGCGCCAAGCTAAAACAGTAGTTAAGGCTTTAGATTTGTTTATTGATAATACTGTTATAGCAATGGTAACTGTTTCTACCAACATTTATATTGAGCAAGTACGTAAAAATTTTGTAAGGGAAAGGGATGCAATAAATACAGATGAAATTGAAATAAGAGCCTTTATAGGTTTGTTATACCTTGTAGGTTCTTTCAGATGCTCTCGTAAAAATGCTCATCTGCTGTGGGATAACTCAAAGGGAAATGGCATTGAATCTTGCTACTTAACATTGAGTGAACAACGTTTTCGTTTCCTTTTGAGATGCATAAGATTTGATAACATTCAAAATCAAAATGTCCGTAGAGAAATTGACAAGATGACCGCAATCAGAAAAATATTTGAGGTATTTGTTAACAATTTCAAGAAAAACTATTCCCCAAGCAAATATCTAACAATTGATGAGCAGTTACTTGCCTTTAGGGGTCGTTATTCCTTTCGTCAATATATCCCAAATAAACCCAGCAAATATGGGATAAAAACCTTTGCTCTAGTCGATGCGAAAACAGCCTACACAATTAAACTTGAAATATATGTTGGCCTCCAACCAGTAGGTCCATATCAGCAAAGTAATAATCCTAAAGACATAGTTATGAGAATGGTAGAACCAGTTCAAGGCACCAACAGAAACATAACGGGGGATAATTAGTTTACCAGTATTCCACTGGTTTATGAATTACTAAACGAAAAAAAATTGACTTACGTTGGCACTTTGAGAAAAAATAAAAAAAAATACCTTTGGAATTTTTACCAAACCGTAAGAGAAGATAACACATCAGTGTTCGGCTTTCAAAGTAAGCGCACAATAGTTTATTACTGTCCAAAAAAGTCCAAAATAGTTCTAGCGGTCTCTACTATGCATCACGATGGTTGTCTTGATCCAGAAACAGAAGAAAAACAAAAATCAGAAATTATCATATTTTACAACCGTACTAAAGTGGGGGTGGATTTGGTTGACCAACTTTGCCAAAAAAATAATGTAGCCCGAAATACAAGGCACCTATGGTGGTGTTTTATAATTTGTTGAATGTTTCAGCAATAAACGCCATCTGCATTTATCAATTTAACAACAATTTGGAAGACAAAATCAATCGCACACAATTTATTCAAAATGCTGCCTGGGAAATGTTGAAATCACAAATTCACAGAAGATCTTAAATATTACAAGTTCCAAGAGAGCTACGTCGCAGAGCCTTACTACTCTTGGGAGAAGAGCCCTCAACTAATACGGAGGCTCAAGCACGTCGGGAAGGATCTAGAGGGCGCTGTTTTTACTGTGGAAGAGCTCGCGATAAAACAACCAGAAAATGGTGCATAAAATGTGAAAAATGGATTTGTAATGTCCACCTAAAAGAAATATGCAAGAGTTGTTACAATGAAGTAAATTAAAATTACTTTAATTACTATTATTACATTTGTGTTGTTTTTTTGTTTCTTCTTTAGAAATTCTAATTATGTTAAGTTCCTTTTATATTATATTAGCCTACTTTGCAGATAAATAAAAATATCTCTAGAATATCTAGCATTAGTTTTGTTTTTTGAAATGGTTGACTCTTGTCACCCGCGCGACTGATCGGGAGACGATAACTGACGCGACTAACGTAGGGTTAAAACATATTGACTTAGCAAAAAAAGTTTATAAAACAATAGTTGCTTAGAATTGGTTTCTTTATCGATCTTCAGGGTTATTTTTGATAAAATAATTTAAGCCCCCAAGAAGTTGTCGCATCCACCCCCAGGGTAAAACCGCAAGTCGCCACTATGTCACTTTTGTTACTTAAGGCACACTCTAAGTACTTATAAATTTTCCCGCAAATCGATAAAGGTTCAAAAAATTTAAAGGTGAAACCCTTTAGTGACTGGGCTAGTACATTTATAAAACATTTTCGTCTTATGTTTGGCCAAGGAATCTGCAATTAAGCGTTGTTTCGTGGTTTTTAAAACACCTTCCATAGCTAAAAAGTAAATAAAAAAAAACACTTAATTATGTAATGACAGTTAGTAGAAGCGGAACGCCTCTTCTTCAGTTCTTTAAATCTTATGCTTGTAAAACTCATTGAATATCTTACGCTATAGATACGATCAACATGCACCATCTTCCTGTGCAATATCTCCATTAGTTCCCCAGATCGTGTACTTGTTTCAAACCCCCGCTTGTTCTTTGCAAATCAGCGAATCTACCAGAAGTACCGAAAAGATGTTATCTTTGAATGCCAAAGCAAGCCTGCATGTTTTTCTTTCGATCTATGCTACGCTACCTTAATAGTAAATATCTATTGGATAATCTAGAAATCTTTTGACTCTTTAAGGCAGATAATGTAGATTGAACTGATCGTAGTAATGGGAATTAATAGTGTCATACGTTTATTGGTTGGGTTGGGTAATACGGGGGTATAGCAATAGCATAAGTCAACAAATTTAAATTTTTGTAAAGTAAAATTAATAAAAATAGGTTTGTTTGAAGTATTTTAGAGTCCTAAATCCGAAAATGATAAGCTAATTACTGTAACACGTACAGTTTTTTTGTTATAAGGGGAAAAAAGCGGAGACGACATATTTTTTCAATCTTATATATTTATTTATTATAAACATATAAATCAGGTGGAATCTATGCAAAAACATTACTGAGGATTGGTTGTTATGTGAATAAAAAATATATTGCACGAGATATGATTAAGCGACAAAAACGTTCACTTTTTATTAGATGGTTTCTAGCGTCCCTGGTATCTTGTTTCCATTATCCTGATGTCCTGGTGAAACCTCTCTCCTTGTTCGTCGCTTACTGCTCCCAAATTTTTGGAAAAAAAATTTAAATGGAACTACAAAAAATGTATTTTTAGAGACATGCGACACCCTAGTAATTCATAGGTTTTCAACATTTTATCTATGGGGCTTTTATAGTCTTCATCTTTCTTGTTGCCCAGAAATTTTTTCACTATACATTCAAAACACGTCCAAACTGCCAATTAATTTTCATTTATTTGTTCCCTTGTCTGAGGTCCAATAAATATGCCTACTTTTAATTTTGCCCCACTTAGTTGAGAAAATGAAAAATATGCTTTTATGAAATCCGTTCTGTTTTAGGGATGGAAAAGTAGCAATTACTTACATGGTCATTAGGTTTTCTCCACACCATAAGAACAGCAAACGGCATAGAATTTTTTTTGCGATACATCCACTGCACTAAATTTACGTGACAACTCACACAAGAAACATGAGGAGCCCAACTTTTATCTTGATCCCCGATTTGGCACTTAAAATATAAAATATAGGCTTTTTTGACTTCCCCAGATATAGATCTAGCTTGGGACTTTATAATAAATCGTCCACATATATAACAAAACTTATCAGCTGGATTTTTTCAACATCGACATCGCTCTAAGGCAGGTAAAAATGATTTCAAAGATCGCAGAGAAGCAGGTACTTGGAAATGGATATACTAGGCCATTTCTAGGAAAAAGTGTTTTAATAACTTCCCAAATAAAACGCAAAATAAGCATTCTCATCGATGTTACAAACATTATGTCGACTTGTGTAGTTAGTTTCTCTTTGTGGGTCTAATTATAGGACAGTATTTCTAAAACTATTGTTTGGCGACATAGTTTTTATCTCAACAAGTGCAAGAAGGTCTGTTTACCTGCACACGAAAGATGTTTTCCTCAAGAGGTAAGATCAAAAAATTTTTAATTTTATCCGACCCGCTGCTTTAATTTTATAGTTATTAAGGTATCAAGGGTATTATAAGGATAATAACGCTTGAGGTCGATGGTGTGTTTACGTTGACCGAAAGCGTTATTATCCTTAATACCCGTGGTGCCTTCAACGTTTAATGTCCGACTAAATATTCTTTATATGAGAAAAATTTGAATAAATTTTGAATGTATTAGTTTAAACTAAATCAAGTACTAGCATTTACCTGAAAAAATTGTCGAAACGTAATTGTGGTAACCATGGTTGTAAGTTATTTGTCAATAAGACAGCACATAAAAAATAATTTTGCGATTGAGGCATAAAAATGTCCGAAGTAGTGGAAAATACCCATCTCCCCCAAGATATTTTAGTGAAAGCTGCTAAAGCTGAGCATGCACTTGTGCCAGAAAAAACTAGGCGGATTTACGAGAAAGAATATTTCCATTTTGAGGCCTGGCTGACGGAACACTGCGTGGACCGTGTGGACGAAACCGTTTTGATGGCTTATTTTCAAGATTTGTCAGAGTCATATTCCCCAAATTCCCTTTGGACAAAGTTTTTAATGTTACGTAAAGAATTAATAGTTCATAAGAAAATAAGCAGTAATGAAAAGTTGATTTCTCTGCAACAGTTCCCAAAGCAACTTGGGAAAAATTATCAGCCTAAAAAGTCGAAGGTTCTGACTCGCGAACAAGTTATAACTTTTTTGAAAAAGGGCTGAAAATATTTGGCAGATAAAGTTGCATTAGTGATAGGTGTATTCGGAGCTTGTAGAAGAGACAAGCTTGTGAAAATGAAGTTTTCCGATGTGCGTGATGTGGGTCAGCATATATTTATTGACATTCCACAAATTAAAAATGGCCAAGCAAGGAGCTTTTTGGTTATTGATGACAGTAAATGTGCGCAACAAAGTTAATTCAGGACTATATTATGTCTTTGCGACCTAAAAGTGCACCTATTGATAGGTTTTTTTTGTGCTATCGTAATGAACGATGTACTGTGCAGCCTATAGGTAAAAATACATTTGGAAATATACCCTTTAAGATTGCTACATATTTGGGTTGATGCTAAGGCGTACACAGATCATTGTTTAAGACGTACAGCGGTAACAATTCATTCTGATGCGGGAGGTAGTTCCGAGAGCTTAATGAGGTTAGGAGGCTGGAAGAGTTCTTCGGTAGCACGAGGGTACGTGGATGATAGTGAAAGCTCCAAATTGGCTAATGCTTCCCTTGTAGTTGGAAAAAGTATTACTTCAAGTAACACAGCAACTGCGGTGGGGTATCGAAATGTGGAATTTTCCGGTCAGTTTGAAAACTGTACGTTTTATTTAAAAAAATTTTATTAAAATATTTTTAAATGTTTGTATTTTCGTAATAAATGCTTAAATGAAGATAATTTATTGTTTATTTATTGGTAAATTTGTAGGCCCTAGGCCGTTATTTTTTTTAATAACGTCCTAGGGTAATATTTCGTATTTACCTGACTTTGACATAATATTATTATTTGTCAAATAATATACCAGTCGGACATTAAATTTGTTTAAACATGTTTGGGGCCAATACTGCATTTATATTTAAGCAATATGCCAGTAAAATCTTTCGCCGGATTTACCTAAGACTGTACCTAAATTGCCAGAAAACAATTCCAAACTAAAATGGAGAACATGCAGCTTAAGTGACATATTACAACCTAACTTCTTGTAAAAACTTCTTCAAATATATCTGTGCAGTAGCGTTCATCGACCACAAAAAATTAAAAATGAAATTGTTTCTACCTCTAAAGGAAAAGCCGAATTATTTGCTAAACAATTTGCTGCCAATTCTACCCTTAATCCTCCTATTAATCTTCCTCTTTCAACAGTTGCCCCTGTTCCTCACTGAATGTCTGATATGATTTTTAAAGTCAAGCGTATCCTTTCTTCTCTTAATACTAAAAAATCGTATGAGCTGGATGGCATACCAGCAATAGTCTTAAAAAATATTCTAACTCGCCTCTTTCGAATCTCTTACGACTCAGGCATTTTTCCGGAGAGCTAAAAAGATGCATGTGTGCAACCTGTCCCCAAAAATCTTAAAGTATTTAGAAAAATACAAGATCTTACATGGCAGACAGTTTGGACTCCGTCACAGAAGATCCACAGCTGATCATCTTTTCTTTGTCTCACACAACTGGAACAAGTCCGTTGAGTTTCTTGGTAAATCCCAGATCGTTGCTCTTGAGATATCCAAAGCATTAGGTCTGGCATGATGGGCTTGTTAACAAACTTCCTTGTTACGGTCTTCCACCTAAGCCAGTCAATAAGCCTGATTTGGAAACTAAACGTAGGTATTCTTCTTCTTTCTTCTTCTTCTTCCTGGGAGCCGTCTTTCACTACCGGAGGCAGCGCAGCCTCTTGGACTTTTTGTGCCTAATCTCCCATTGTCTTTTATACCAGTCCTCCCATTAGTCTTGTTCCTTCTATAAGTCTGTATAACCCCGAGACTGGTTGGTTGATATATTCCTGTGGGCTCATTTTCGGTTGCCCAAATAATGCCTGTCTTTTGTGATTTAACGCTTTACATTCACACATTCTGCAACTTGGGTCCCCATTGTATGAGCCTATCTTGTGTAGGTGCCCTCTTAGGTTATCGTGCCCTGTTAGCAACCCTACTGTTATGCGAAGTCTTTTTCTACTTTGTCTGAGTAGTTTGCTTTGCTTTGCTTTCACTTTTCTTGGCCTCCGTCGGTGAACGTTCAGCCAGGTCTCCCCTTTCCAGACACACGTTGTTATCAACGTGAGCTTTCCCAGGCTTTGTAGATGGAACTTCTGGATAGTCGGGTTCTGTAACTCCCAGAAATTCCGAACTTTTCCAAAACTTAAATTCTTGACAAAAAAAAATTATCGATGCAGGGCACAAACAATGAGTCCGACCAGAGACTGCTTCTGTTATCACGCATAACCGTTTTCTGTCAGTACTGCCCCTCCCTGCTGAGCGCGCAACCATCTTCCGCCATTAGGAAAATCCCTCGTGCGTGGAGCCCTCAGAAAGGAACAGGTATAGGAATCTTCGTTCACAGCGCTTAGCCCCAGAAGAAGGACTCCATCGTTTGGCTTGAGTTTCTCCTTGATCCCCGATGGCAAAAGCTGTTGATACAGCGCCTTTAGCCGCCTTCCCGGAAAAAACTATGTAGTTTTTTTATCGCGAGCACTTCACTGATCGGAGGTCAAAAAGGAACTGTGTCTGAGTAGTTCTTCCTTCGTTCTTTTGGATGGGCCCCTTATGAAGCCCTTACCATGTCTTATTCTACCGAGGTTCTCCCAGTATTCCAAAAAAAAAAAACGTAGGTCACTGCAGATATCTTTTTTACCCTTAAACTAATCTTAGATTAGGGCGCCAATAATCTTGTTCAGTTTAATGTCTCCAAAACAGTCTTGTTCGCTGTCGCCAAAAAAGTCTGCCAATGCTCATCCGTTACATATGGGCGAAATCCAAATATTATATGCAATATAATTTAGTCAATGCAAAGTAGACTGGTCCAAGTAATAGAGACATAAGGTTATAAAACCATATTTTAGATTTAATTCCAGATTAATATTTCGCTTTTTTATAGCGCTGTTTAAATAAAATTGAATATTTACTAAGAATATTTTACAGGTCAGTAGAAGGGTAAAATAAGAAAAAAAAACGATATAACACATTAGTTTTGCGGGGACATTAATAGCTTTTAATATGTTTCTTATTTATTAAGTAAAGGTCATTTTAAACAATTTAATTTTTAGAAATTCCATGTCACAATAAAAGAAGCGAATAATTAAAATTATATTTAATACTTTTCCACAGGGATTACAACACTAATAACTTCTTGGGTGTGTTTAAAAGTAAATTATGTTACCGCTCTATTTAACTTGAGTTAAAACATAATAGGATTATATATCGAACAAGAAAATAAAAATTAGTAAACGTCCGACGACGCAAGAGGATATAAAGTATTTAAAGAAATAAAATAGCTTGTTACCTAATGCGGCGTGAAAAGTTGTACTTTCTGGGAGATAAGGACGGGTAAGTGAACGAAAATTAAAAAAAAATAACTTTCATCTTGTAAATTTATTAGATTAGAATAAATACAAATATTTAAGCACACGATAGTGCCCCAAGCCAAGTTCCGGCCAAATATCTCGATAACTGTTGGTCTTAGCGATTAGATTTTTAGGATCTTTTTTGTAGAAAATTAAATTTTCAACAACTTTGTTTTTTAACTTTTTTGTGTAGCTTTTGTCATTTCTGAGAAAATGATAGAAAAACGAAAATTGTATGAAAAAATTAGATTTAGTGACCCGTACTACCTCGTCATTGTGAGTTGCGACTTTGCCGCAACAGACACTTTTGTATAGCATTTAATTCTCAAAAAATCCCATCTTTGGGCGAGACGATAACATAAAATGCTGCTGAGTTATAGAAAGTTAGGCGAGTACTTAATATTAAGGGCTAAAACTTTCAGGGATTTTTTGGGGGTAATTTTAACATAAATTTTATGATGGGACCGAAAAAAAAATATATTTGCAAAAAAAAATCACTCTAAGGGGTGGTATATCGTAGATTTAGGGGGTATTTTAGAAGTTTGCACTTTTATTGAACCTTAGTTTCATAATTATCTTAGAATTTAAAATGCGGGCAAAAAATGCGGGCAGAATTTTATTTACTACATATTGATACATTTTAACCATCAGACCCCGAACCCTGCGCGATTTAATGAGCAATTTTTGTACTTCATATTCAGTCTTATAGCACAGTCAATATACACATTAGGGTCAGAATCAATTCGTTGGACGATAAAATTCTTCAATAAGATAGTTAAAAACATTAATCTATCAGATCAAAAAAAAATTTCAAGTGATGTGACCTGGGGTTTCCAAAAAAAGAAGTATTTATGATTTTTAATTGTTTAAATTAAAACTTCTTTATTTCTTATAATATAAAAAAGAAATAAAGTTGTAGATTGTGATCTTAGCTACAACTTTTTGTTTTTTTCAATATCTTAACTTTTAACAAAATTACAGCCGATTTTCAAAAAAGTAATTTTTTTAGTACAGCGCATGAGCAATGTCTTAAAGTTCTCTTGAAATTTCCATCATCGACTCTGTAATTAATAATGTTAGATAAAAATTTGTTACAGAAAAATATGACATTGGAAATATTTATAAAAGAAAGCCTAAATTTTCAGATAACAACAGTTTTATAAAGATTTGGATCTATTTTCTTAGCTAAAATTCACTTTGAAATATTGCTTTTTATTTTGACGTAGTATGCACAAATTTTTGTTTATAATTATTGTAATAATTAAACTAATATGTATAAAATTTTTTGCAGATTTATTCTTCAATACCTTCTTTTTGATATCATTTAGATCAAACTGTTTTTTTCCACATAGGAAAAAATATTGTTGACTATTGCTGGCTTAAAAGAAGTTTAATTACACTCAAATAAAGACAGCATTGATGCTAAATGCAATTTCCGAAAAATGTAAAATAACTTTTTGAAGAGACCAATCTGAGAAGCCCTCGTGCCAAGTTTAAAAAAATTTCAATTAGGAAATCTTGAAATATTTAATTAAATGTAATTGCAAATTTACCAAATTTTCGGTTCAGGTAAAACCCAACAGGCACCAGTAAAATGAATATTGTCCCTGACATGAGGAAAATTGTCAATAAATCAGTGACAGTCGGTCCGTCCATTTCAACTATTAAACGTATTGTTAGTAAGTTCGAGTCCAAAGGTACCGTAATAAATAATTGTAAATGTTCAACTGAGGATATCAAAAATAGAGCCGAAGAAAGAGAGAATAGAGATCTTAATATTCTACTGAGTGTGGAGGAAAACAAAATAATTAGTACAAGGGTTCTTGAGCAAGAGGTAAAAAAACATCATACAACGGTATTGCGCTCTTTGAAAAAACACAAATATTATTGGTATAAATTCGAAAAACATCAAGAGCTGCAGGAAGGAGATGAAGAGCGAAGAATGGCATTTTGTTTTGATATGATAAAAAGATGATAAAAAAAGCAAATAACGACAACAATAAACCAAATGTTCAGAATTGCCGGTATTGGAGCCAAAAAAGTGAACATCGCTTTGTTCATACTCGGACACAATATCCTCAAAAAACAAGTGTATTCGTGAGAATTATCGGACACTATATCATTGGACTCTTTTTTATGGACTATAACCTGACAGCAGAAACCTATTTGGACTTATTTCAAAATCAAATTGGGCCCGCCTGGAAAAAGTTGTTCGGGAAGATCGAATGATCTGGTACCAAATGGATGGTTGCCCCGCCCATAATGCCCGTATGGTTAGAGAGTACCTGAAAAATGCTTTTAACGGCAATATTATTGGTCCACGGTACCGGATACTTTGGCCAGCCAGGTCACCTGATCTTTCACCGAATGACTTCTTTCTGTTGGTTCACTTAAAAAGTGTCATTTATAAAAGTGTAAAATTTGAGAATCTAAACAGGCTACAAAACGCTATTTTGTTAGAATGTAATAAAATTTCGCAATATCAACTTAGCAACGTTAGAAATGAATTTTATGATCGGTTGGGATATTGTTTAGCTGTTAATGGAGGGTTGTTTAAATATTTGATTAATTATTGATTTTAAGTAATTCTCTATTATTTTTAAGAAAGTTATTCTATTTTATTTCATTTTATTTTTCCACACCTAGTAAAATATTAAGAGTTCAGTTCTCTCTTTTTTCGGATCTATTTTCGATCTTTTGAGTTAAACATTTACAATTATTTATTGCGATGACTTTGGACTCGAATTTACTGACAATACATACATAGGTTGAAATGGACCAGATAGGCTT